>CABFWB010000267.1:167355-181499 GCA_902151455.1 Timema bartmani
TGTTGTTGTTGTTGTTGTTGTTGTTGTTGTTGTTGTTGTTGTTGTTGTTGTTGTTGTTGTTGTTGTTGTTGTTGTTGTTGTTGTTGATGATGATGAGGAGGAGGAGGACAAGTAAACAGAGTATTTTGACCTAGTTTGAAAAATTAACAAATAAATAAAAAATTAAATTGTTGAAAAATGACACCTAGACATGAACCCGGGTAATGGCTGCCTCTTGAAGAAAATAGATCGTTGCTGCCCAATCCCCCTTTTGTGTTTTTTTTTGGTTTCCTCACCCCTATAGGAAGTTGCGTTGCACATTTCATACTCCTCCCTGATGAGTTCCGATAGAATGAAACCTAGGTCGGGGGATTTGGGCGGTAACGATCGATTTTCTTCAAGAGGCAGCCATTACCTCTTTGTCCAGTGGCAGCAATGTAAAGTGTGAACTGTGTTCTTCTTTTCATGGTAAAAGTCATATTGTGTTTGTTCCTTTTATACGTTTCTATCCTTTATCATACCTTATTCAAACTACCTCAAAAAGCGAAAAGAGGTTTTCCTCAAAGAGACGTACAAAACTAACATATACATCATGTGAGTTAAGCAATAGAGCCAGTAATTTTTTAAATGCTAGTATTCATGTAAGTAATCTGAAACCATGGGAGGTTTTCCTCTTTGAACATTAGAGCATTGCCTTTCTAAACATTATTGTTAGTTAATTTTATTTTGAACTCCGAAGACATTGTTTTGAGTACCGTGCGTCTGTTCAAATGATGATAGTAAAAAAAAAAGTTTCAATTGAGTTTTATTTTAAAATGGAAGGAGAAGAACAGATAATTTTTTTCTAAGAGTACCATAATAAAATCTGTCATGTTGTGAGCACAATAAAACCATTGATAAATGTAATATCTAATAAATTGTCAGCTAGAACTAATATATAACGAGATATAAGGTAAAACAGCTGTTTCAATAATAATTTCAGTCGCCCCTTCTTTATAATGTTAGTTACGCCACTGCTATAATTATTATTCTCACATCAAAACATTAGACCATAAAAAATAAGTTAGGACCACGCTACACAATTGTGGTACCTGAATACCTTGTATTTATAAGAGTATCTTTTAGTTTACAAATATTATTTATGTTTCGACTTTGAGACGTTCAATAAAGCACTCCATCATCATTGCCATAAAAAATAAAAAAAATTAGGACACAGGGGTTATTACAAGCAACTTTGGTTGCATAGATAATCTGCCATACTACAAAAACATGGTGTATTAAGTTTTAAATTTCAACTGGTTTCACTGGGTTCGATCTAAACACAAATTGGTTTTCATTTCGCCCTTCTTGGCTAATGCTGGTGCAGGTTTTCTTATGTAACATAACATGTACTTTATTCCTTAAATGAATATAAAAATAACTTTTTGTTCAAACATAATGGTTAAAAATAATATACGCAGTATGCTGACCTTGACGTAGAGAGGTAAGGTACAGTCTTGTACAGAAGACCTTACACAGTCTTGTATACGGTTGTTAACACTGTGGTTGTACTGCATCACTGATGCCATCAGAATAGCCTGCGCCTCTGCCTTACCAAGAGTTGGCATCTGAAGAACAATAACAGTACTATATTATTATTTATTATTATTTAGCACCACGTCTTACTACCCGTTCGGGTTATACGCTTAAGTACTAATTACACTAATGGATTAGGAATTGGGAAAGTTGAATTTAGAGGAAGTGAACCCGCAGTTGCGTGGAGGGAGAGTGGAAAACCATTTAGGAAAAACCACCCCCAGTTCACCCGACCGAGATTCGAACCTTGATCTCCCTGTCCTCAGTGGTCGGGCGTTAGCCAACTACGCCACCGAGGTGGGTAACAGTACTATAAATAGTATACTATATATACTCTTCATGGAGGCTGTGGGAACAAAGATTTTTAGCTACATCACAAGAAGAAACAGGATTAGGATTTGGGAATAAAGTTGTCTAGTCAAGAGTCGGGATACAGAGAGTACGTGAGATATTATAGCAGTGGTTCCCAACCTGGGGGGCCGTGAAGTATTTGCGGGGGATGGGCCGAAGGAACAATTCAAAAATAACTTTAAAATCATATAAAAATTGAAGGTGTTTTTTTTTTATTTAAATCCTTTTTCCAAAGAAATTAAAATAATTATTTATGCGGTATTGGCAACAATGTTTGAACGGCCAAAAATGTGCGTGCGTGTGTTTTATTTTCAAGTTCGCATGCCTCAGAGTTCCTCCTCTTCTCTCAATTCTTCTGCACCCAGGGCCGGAGGTTCCCAAACTTTTTAGACCAAAGGACCCCTTGCGCCAGAAAAAAAAAAAANAAAAAACCTGCTGGAGCTCTCATAGCATTTTTTACACCATTATTATGAGCATTCAATAACTACAGTTAACTTATATAAATAGAAAAGAATATAACAAACGAAAAATCTCACATGTTCTGGCTGCACCTTTGGCAAACGTCCTTTATTCAGATTCGAAAAAAATTGGCAATCCTAATTACTGATGCTGATTTATAGTGTGGAAAACCAATAAAGAATTATCTAAAACTGCCTTCATGGGGAGCTTGAGATAGCCGTGAAGCATAGTTTGAAAGATGCTGCCATTGCAGCCACATGCAACATCACCGAATCTTCAACTCTGACTCTCATAAAAACTAAACAGCGCTGTCGACTTGAAGTGCAAAGAGATCTGCGATGAACTCGGTGAAACATCAATCCCAATATTCAAGAACTTGTGAAAACAAAAATCACTATAATCTTCAGCCGTTTTTTTCTACCATCCTCCTGCCAGTGTTACATTGATTTTTGTATAAAACCCAGAAGTGGCTAGAAAGCATTTAAAAATATTTTTTTAGGTATCCCAAAAATAGGATGGTGAGAACGGGAATTTGATTATCTACCAAAGGGAGGCGTCAGCTGAAAAAGGTTGGGAACCACTGTATTAGAGGAAGCAAGGGTGAGATAGTATGGTACATTAGTTCTGGCTAATTTTTTCCGAAAAATGAGTTACTGTTTGATGTAGCCCAGACAAGCCATTATTACTATAATCAATTAATATAAAACGTGAAACCTAATAGGCTACTATTTTTTAGCTGTTGATCATAGCGATCAGTGTTTCTCAAACTGTGGTACGTATGCCCCCGAGGGGTACACACTACACCACCGAGCTTTATTAATCATAAAATATTCTTTTGATAAAAGTAGGTCTTATATTAAATCACATTTTGATGTAATGTTGTGGATGGATTATAATAAGCTTTTACTTTCTATATGTGACAGCTTTGTTTAACTCAAGTTTTATAAAACTATGAAATGATCGTTTACACTTTAAAAGAGATGTAGGTTTTTTTTTATGAAGGAGTGAAAGAGGAAAGGCTATGACTCCAAAAAAGAGTACTGTACAGGACTTTCAAAAGTTTTGAAAGCCGTGATATAGATAGTTATAAAGACAGTATAAGCATACCTTAATGAATGCGGCTGTGTCCTTGACCCTCCCTTGAAGGTCAGTGAAGGTAGGAGAATCATGCGCGACTGAAAGAATTAACTTGACATTCTCCGGAAGCTTCGCCGGCAACCAATCTATACTCAGTGTTCCGTAGTCACACACCTTAACATTCGTCGAAACAAACGATTACATAATCAAAACAAACTATCGACTAAACTTGGAACATACAAAAGTTCATCAAGAAACCTTTGGATTGGATTTCAGCTACATAACTCTTGACCAAAGTTATTAAAAATAGATAATTTCAAAATGTTTGGTGATGAAAACTAGAACTTTGTTTATCTTCTTCCATACCTATATAATATTGCATACCACAGTAAGATTTGAATATTACTTTTATAAACAATAGTAAAGTTTCAAAGTTTGTAACCTCCAACTTATTATACGTTATTACAAATTACATGTTTTACAGTTAGATTAATAGTATAAGTACATTTGTATATACATTATTGTAAGGTTTTATTTTAAGAATGTAAAACTATTGAAAATATTTCTCATTCAAGTTTAATCAAACTACAGTTCATAGTTGTACGCTACAGTATTTATTTTGTCATTAAAAATCTAAAATACATGTGATTTAAAACTACCGCACCTGATCAATTCCATCAATCATAACGACGAGCGGTCTCTGTAGACAAATAGCAGCCAACAGTTTGGGCAAGGTTTCTGTGTAAGTTTCCACATTCTGAAACATTCAACAGCTTCATTTAATTTTAGAATATGTTAAAAAGTCCAGTTAAGAAATATGTAAATGGCCTTTCATATAGTAAGAGGGACACAATTTATACTTTGCACTGTTGTAACTCTTTTATGGTAATAAGAAACTCTTTAATGATGTTGAAACTCTTTAATGATGTTCAAACTCTTTAACAATGTTGTAACTCATTTAATTAATAAGAAACTCTTTAATGATGTTGAAACTCTTTAATGATGTTCAAACTCTTTAACAATGTTGTAACTCATTTAATGAATAAGAAAACCTTGGTGTCCGCTCGCGGACCGAGCAAGGAGAAGAACTCATGTGTCTGGGGTTCAACTGTTATGGCTCGAGTTGAACTGAGGTCCCGCCGCGCGCAGGCCAGAGAGGAAGGCGGCCGACCCACCCTCTAGCGTCACACGCGACCAACACACAGTTCAACCAGCGCAACACGTGATACGTGGAGTGTGACGTCACACTCCACACTGTTGCCACTGGACAAATAGCTAGTGGCTATCTCTTAAAGAAAAATGGTCACTACCGCGTAATCCCTTGGCCTAGGTTTTGTTTTATCCGAGCTATTCAGAAAGAAATATGAAATGTGAAATGCCTAGGTATTAACCGTGTTTCTCTTTTCGTTATAAAAGCCGTATTGTGTTTGTTCCTTTTTATATGTTTCTATCCACCTTTCCTGTACATTCTTCTATATATATATATATGTGTGTGTGTGTGTGTGTGTGTGTGTGTAAAAGTAGATCTAGTAACATTGATATCTTTCAGATAAGGAACCTAACAGGCTTTCCCTACTAAAACTGAGCTGTACTTTTAATGAGAAAGTTATTCGGATTCATATTTCGATAAGGGGTTGCATGTCTGTATTGTAGGATGGAACTTTAGAAATCATCATCTATCTAATTTTATTTTAACTTGTCAACAACACTAAATGACTCAAAGTTTACATTTTTAATGTGTTATAAACTTTTTAGATGTTCTTTATGTATAAAGTCTAATGACATTTTATAAATTGTTATAATATAGATCACCTATTCAATTTGTTATTAATTTTATAAAATTTTCTCACCAGTCGCCATCTATTATTATAATTAACTTTTTTCATTTTTACAACTTTGAATTCTATCTTCATCAATAATAATAATCGGTTCCTTACTACTATTTTATAATGTTTTTTAAAAACTTTTAAAATGAGATAGACTATAATGAATTAATTTACTAATTATATTTGAGAGCCATGATTAATTTAAAATAATAAGTAAGATCTTGACAAAGAATGTGTTTCTGTACTTTACTATTTTAGTTTGCACTTTGTAATGTTTAATTAAAATATGTTTTTTCTTAGTGAAAATTAAATATTGTTTAGTGAAAGCTCACAGTGTAGTTATTAATTAGTAATTTTGGAAGTAACAAAAAGTGTGCATCATTTTTTGTATCCTTTATAAGCTTACCTTGGTTGGTTGGTTTCGTTAATTTTTTAGCACCACATCTTATTACCTGTTCAGGTTATTAGCATATATATTAATTAGGCTAATGAATTAGAGATGAGGAAAGTTGAATTAATAGGAAGTATACCCACATTTGCGTGGATAGAGTGGGGAAAACCACCCTCACTACACCAGGCCCGAGATTCAAACCCAGATCCCCCTATCATCGGCAGTATAGTCTCTCTCGTGAGTGACGCCTTAGACCATGCGGCCACCGAAGCAGGTGTTTGGTTTCATTATCATGTAGCTTATAGGATAGGGCCACAGTGTAGTCATTCAAGGTGAGAATGTTACTTTTCAAGGTATACAAAGGGTGCAATACTTGCGAAGTCATATGAAGAATGACAACCAGACTATATAAGAAAACCGGATGAAGTCATCCCCTGTAAGTCATCCCCTGTAAGTGATTACTGACCATATCAGTTTTCTTAAAATATTTTTGTGCAATATATTTAGTGATTTACTCATTGTAATAGCAAATATATGAAGGTAGAGTGTGTGGATCCAAAGAAAGGTGTAAGCCAAGTAAGACGTGCCTAAAATGTTGTAGACGAATGTGTGAAAAAGAGAAACATTAAGAATTTTAAGAATAAAAGATCATATGTAAGAGTCGGTGTATGGATGTTGTTGAAGTGAAGGGAGTATGTGCAAGGATATGGAAGTGTGGAGAAAGTTAGTAAGGATGGATTCAGAACAGAGTTGTTGTTTTTTTAGTTATATGCACAGTTTCTTGACCACCCGATAAGGGAACGGCGTGATTAGGTATGTATGCATGTATTCATTATAATGACTCACATGAGTATCCCAAGTCTGGAAGCCATGCGTGACTACAGAGCACTGGTTGGTAATACTGTGAAGCAACTGCTCCACAGTGGAACTGTATGGAGACACGCCCACAAACCTCGCTACCAACACGCCTTCGGGCTGCCACGAATGGCAGCACTGCGCCGCCCGTGCTAGCAGCGTACTCTTACCACAGCCTCTTGGACCACATACTACCAAGGGGCAGTTCGACTCGCCTATAATATAGCTGAGGAACATAGATATGTGAGAATACTTGTTGGTAAACATCAAAATATACAGTACATACAAATATTATAATAAATATAAAGTTTTATACTGTGTTTTTTTAGCGGCAAGTCGTACTACCTGTACGACATACAAACAATTACGCTAATGAGTTAGGGAAGAGGAAGGTTGAATTTAGAGGAAGTGTAACTAGATTTGTGTGAAGGGAGAGTGGAAAACCATTTAGGAAAATCACCCCAGTACACCCAACCAGGATTCGAACCCCAATCCCTATAGAATCAGTAGTTAATTAAACTCTATGTTTGTAGAGAAGCAATATTTGATTTATTTTGAGAAACAAAAAATGCCTTGATATAAAAACTGCGAAAACAATAACCTTTTCTTGTGTCCCCTTAATCCACACCTGAAGGAAACAATAACCTTTTCTTGTGTCCCCTGTAGTATATGTATAATACAAGTCTTGTTGTGCACCAGAAAGTAGTGTAAACAACTGAGAAACAAGTGAAGTGAGCAGCCGCCATGACAGACAAAAGAGAGTAGCGTCAGTGTTACGCGTGAACCGGCCGTGATCTGCCCCTAATAGATTCGCGTCTGAAATGTGACCTCAGCTAGCACTCGCATACATAACACCCCTTAATCCGCACCTGAAGGAAACAATAACCTTTCTTGTGTCCCCTTAATCCAAACCTGAAGGAAACAATAACTTTTTCTTGTGTTCCCTTAATCCGCACCTGAAGAAAACAATAACTTTTCCTTGTGTCCTCTTAATCTGCACCTGAAGGAAACAATAACCTTTCTTGTGTCCCCTTAATCCACACCTGAAGGAAACAATAACCTTTTCTTGTGTCCCCTTAATCCACACCTGAAGGAAACACACCAGAATTTGTCTGAAGAGAGATTATAAAAGTATTAACCCTTCAGTGCGCCTGACTTGAGTTTGAATTAAGGCCTCTAAGGTCAGAGCTAAGTAATGCAAGTGCTAAGCTAGGCCTCTCGGAAAGAGGAACTCAATAACAAGAGTTGTAACGGGTCGTCCTTTCTTCCTACCTCTTGATATCCTGAAGCACATCTTCCCTGTTGATACTACACTGGGCAGCTCGCTGGCAGAAGTTGGTCTGCTGCATTAGCTCCTGGAGCAGTCGACAGTCGATTCCGTAACACGACTTCAAGACAGCCTAGAACAGGCATTTAAAATGTGACGAAAGGAGTGTTAAGAGTACAGTAGAGCGTTGAATAATTAAGACTAATTGGGGATCAACCCACTCTGGATTGTCAATTTGCCCGGATTTTCGAAAATAGAGTACCAAAAAAATATAAACAAGCATAGACGGGTTACTTACCGAAACTCCGTGCTAAGGTAGAAACCTTTTCACTTTATTTAAATAACAAACTTACACATGTTTTATTTTGTTGCTAAATAATGAAAATTCTAAAGGAATATAATAAGGCAAAAATCTAACAACAAAATAAATTTCCAATTATTATTTTTTTAAACAAGGGTTGAGGTGCATTTTTTGACAGCCATGTCTCTGATAATGATACCATTGCGGTTATTTATAATTATAAGAATAATTTTTTCTTGGTGATCCGGATTATCCACGATCTGGAGTTTTGATGTCCGACTTACCGGTGGTCTACTGTATTTTGTTCTATTTTAAAATAAGGGGAATATTTTTAAAAAAAGTGCTACTACCTTAACAACATTTCAGAAAACATTTAAAAAAATAAAAATAAGTAAGAAGTGTTAATCAAATATAAGGCTTGGATTTGAAAAAATTATGTTTATTTGGAGTGTGCGAAGCTTAGAAAACTTTGATTTCACTTTGATTATTCATTCGCTTCGACTTTGATTCGAGAGTAGAATTCCGGATTCGAGAATTATGAAGCTTCGCCAAAAAGAAATATTTAAAGTTGAAATATATATTTATGTCCCCTCACCCTCTTTATCCCCCATTTTCTGCCGTTATTTCCATCATAAATTAGTTTTCACATAGAATATAAAAAAATATTAAATTTTGTGATAGTAGCTTCATTTATTAGTTTAAAACCAAATATATTAATTATGTTTGAAATATAGAATTTTATAAATTATACTTAGTACTTAAAATTTATACAGTTATACAAAGTGTAATATTTTTTATCCAAAATTAAACTTTTTTTTTTAAACATTTGAACTTAGATTAAAGAATATCTCATATTGTTCGATTCGACTTCGCTTCACATTGAGAAATTAGACTTCACACAACCTTTATGTTTATTAATCACTAAGTTAACACAAATGGTGAACCAATAGTGATTAAATAATTCAATCAGCCAAATTTACTGAATGGATTTGATTTATACCTTGATTTATTTTCGATCTTATCATAAGGATTTGTCATGGTAATTGTAAATGTTTTAATAAGGTTTTTAAGAAAAATTGAGGGATGAAGTTAAAAGTATGCATGTTTCTATTAACACCTATCCTGACTATTTTTCCAGGTTAGCTTCCTTCCTTTTCACATACTTTTATTGTATTTTTATTGTTTTCTTATTTACCTAGATAGTATTAAGGTTACCTTAGCTTGATCCTCCTCAATGATGTTATCAATAGATGCCCTAAGATGTTTGGTAAGATGTGACGTCACTTCGGTAACATACTGAGTATGTTCCGTGATGTTGATGTTCAAGCCACCCTCGACCCATCGAACTGGTATTCGGAGAATGTGCTTATCATTTAACTGGTTCTAAAACACAAACAAAATGAGAAGATAAAACACAATGAATAATAAATGTTAAAATACTTAAAGAGTTTGTAGTCTTTATAAAATTGAGTACTATTCTTTTAAATCTGGTTTGTAACTCAAATTGATATAATGTGTCAAATTATGAAATAAATATTTTATGAGGGAAACTTTAAATTAAAATTTTATTTCTATATTTGGAAAAAGGTAAAGGAAAGATGGATAGAAAACGTATAAAAGGAACAAACATAATATGGTTTTTACAATGAAAATAAGAACACAGTTCACACATTATATTGCTGCCTTTGGAAAAAGAGGTAATGGCGGCCTCTTGAAGAAAATCAATCGTTACCACCCAATCTCCCGGCCTAGGTTTCATTCTATCGGAATTGTAACGTGTTAGTCACTTTCTAACACTTACACTCAATGAAACCCTATAATAGGTTTAAAACTATTACTAACAGATCTAATAAGTTCTAATAATGTGTGGCAGATATAGACTCACTGCGACATCACAAGCGGGAAACGTCCAATTCTCTTCAAAAATGCCCCAGCGAACGAGGCAGCTCGGCTTCAAAGACCAACTCACAAAAACATCTAACATCTGGGCCAGACGACAAGTAAATGAGAGGGCCTTCATTCGGGGTCTTACCAACAGACGTAGACGAGCACTAGTTGTTGTTGCTAGTTGATCTTTGATGATTACCACCCCCCTTCGTACATGGAGATAACCTTGCCAAATTTTGTTAGTCCCACGGTTCACGTATATCTATTCTACTGTAACCACTCATCGGAGGAACTGCTGGAAGAAATTCACGAGCATCTGCTAAGAATACGTACTGAAGACCGCGATGGTTGAGGCGTCTGTGGTACCTCCTTGCCGCAAATATTAGGGTCAAGATTAGACTCCTTAGACTATATGACCATGCTGCCGCTAGTTTAAAGAATATAATTTAATAATGCGGGATACCAGGCTATCTATTGCTTTGTTTCACGACCTAATTGGGTCTGTAGCTGACACTTGTCTCTGATGTGTCTAACTGTGTACTGGTATGCAGCGCGCAACCTGTGGAAGTGCTTCTTGTCTATAGTAGTGCCCCGCGGGATTTTGTCTGTTGTGTGCAGCCCCATTGTGGCGCCTTTAGCGTTAGTCGAAAAGGATCACTATTTGGTCTAGTATTATTGACTCCTTTTTAGAGTAACAGAAGAAATATATTTTTGATTGATCAGGCAGTATTAATATTAATTAGGAATTGGCCGGGCATAGTATCTGTAGCGTCTAAATTCCTGGTAGTTTGCTGTTTACTAGGTGTAAAATTATAGTTTCTCTTATAGGAGCTTATAACACATTAATGTCCAGCTCTCTATGGAGTTAACCCAAGCTAACTAGCTCATGTTAATTATCGCCCTTGTAGCTCCTCAAACCGGAACAAAATTTATGTGGTTTAGTTCTTTATATTTAAAGTTATGAGTTGCAGTTGAAAGCTTCACCGTCAGCTGACTGGAGTATAATTATCTATGATTATTTTGTAATTAGATTTGATTACCGTCACTTATTTATATTGCTTTAGAATTACTTCCTTTCATCCTATTTGATGACTTAGTAATTGTCCTGCTTTAACGAATTACAAGCTTTCTTGCTTATACCTATATGTGTGGGTTATAGGGTGTACCTGGGGTGCTTCAGACCTGATGCTCCTTTGTCGAGCTATTTATATTATTGTAACCGTTTATATTCTCGTGTTTAAACAATGGATGGTTTGAATAGTTTCTACCTATAGTTCTATGTACTTCCGTTTGACTTGTTCGAATACTAATAAACTGATTTGTTGAACTTGTAAATCATTCTTATACTTTGTTCCTTCTAATAAACATTTATAAGTTCACGAATGTTGTAAACTCATCAGGTTGGAGTGTGAAACGCACAATGTAACTTTCTAAAAGAGAAAACCAAAATACACCATATTATGTCTGTTCCTTTTTTTTATGTTTATATCCACCTTTCTTCCTGCACCTTCTTTCAAAAATATATAATGCAATTACCTCATAAAACAAAATTAGGTTTTCCTCATAAAGACAGAGATTTTAGGTAGTTTGAGATTATTTTGGTTTAAAATTTACTAAACTTAGGAGATTTCAATTATTAAACACACTTGCATTTTAGAACCCAAAATAACACAATAAAATGTATGTTCCCATTAGCTAGAATAAAGGTGTTTTTTTTCCTCTCTGGAAGCTTGTTGAATATATTTGATGCTCGCTCACACCTTAAGGTCCTTCTGCAAGATGTTGAGTCTCCTCTTGAGCTCGTGGTCCCCAGGACTTGTCTGCTCTGGAGAGGGGTTCCCTTGGGTGAACACCCTGTATAACCACAAGCACCGGCGAGCCAACTCCTGGCTCATGAAAACCGTGTTGTGAACCTCCTGAAATATAGTCTCCTGTTACTTATTCAGTCATAACATCTACTAATAGCCAAAGCAAGGTTAAGGTATTTGGCGACCCTAGGCAATTGAAATCAGTGCCGCTCTCGATAATCTAAGAAAGTACTTACAGCAGAGGAACTAACGGATATTGCCATCATGACTTTATATATGCTTTAAGCCCATAACTATACGTGTTGGTATTCACAAATTTGCTGCATCCGAAAGTTTTTTGGCTATTTTGTGGACATAAACAAGGTTGTTCTTGCCCATCCATCCGAATTAGAGGTTGTTGGTTTGAAAATGTATAAGAGAGTGTTTTTTTAAAGTGTTTGTAAACCTAAACACAAACAACTGTTCATATAAGGTACTTAGCTCCACATTTTTTTATTCATAACTGAAATCATATTGTAGAAAATTATACTGCAATATACATAGGTATACTTTAACTTAATTTTTGTTTTTCTTAAATCTTAATTATAAGATAGCTTAAAACAGAACCTCACAAGCAATTGGAAGCAGTTTCCTTTATTGAGTCTGCTGAAGACCTGGTAAGACTTTTTTTTTCACGTTGGAATGATGAATAAATGACTTGATAATATATTTTTTGTAAATAAAATATTAGTAAATCAAAAGAAATAGAAAATTAATAGTTGATAATACATTAAATCTAACAACCCATGACTACTTGAAGTTATTTCATGGTTTGTAAAATGTAAAAATGTATCTTTGAAAGTAAATTAAGTATGTTTTGTTTAAAAATCCTGACTTCTTTCTTCTCGAATAGAGGAAAACACACAAAATTGAATCTGTTCATAGACTAGTTACGTTTTCACCTGTTCAACGACGGTTGTCAAATAAGTGTCTCTCAGCTCTTGCGGGAACACGTTCACCATGACTGCCAGTGTCCTCTCGATCTCTGAGCGCCACTCACTAAGCGCACGGTCCTTCTCTTCGGGGGAGTTTTCCTGAGGACCAAATGAAAACTCATTGACAGTTATTAAATGAAGTTTTTGAGACGAATGCTAGCTGTCACTGTGAGAAATAGGATTAGAAATTAATGTATCTGGGAAAGAACTGGGCGGCAAAGGGTAGCAAAAAGGCCGCAAAGGAAGCCAAGAAAGAGATGGGAGCAGCAGCTAAGAGAAAGTGTGCAAATGAGGGGAGAAGAATGGAAGCAATTAAAGGAGGAAGAATGTTGGAAGGAAAGAGAAAGATGGAGGCATTTTACTAAAATGATCCTGCCATAGGCTGATAACAGTTGATGATGATGATGATGGAGTTTATGAGATATTAGAGGAAGCAAGGTTGAGGTGGTATGGCCATGTAATGAAAATGAAAAAGGAAAGAATTCCAAGAAGAGTTATGGAGATAAAGATTGGAGGGAAAAGACCAAGGAATATATAGGAGGAGCAGATAAGAGCAAGTTTGCGAGTAAGAGGAGAAGGATGAAAGCAAATAAAAAAGGAAGAATTTTGGAAGAAAAGAGGAAGATAGAGGCATTTTACTAAACTGACCCAGCTACAGATGTGAAACAGTTCATGATGATGGTCTGATGACCGTTAATGAAAGTGATAATAATTTTATTTAATTGGGGTGATGAAAGATTAAACAAATTGTTTTTCCGGCCGCTGCAGCAAGAAGTGGAGAGCTTTGTGTATATTACGATTATCAGGAAAGTATGGAATTAAGTATCACCTTAAAGCCAGGTATGTGACTGCTGATGGGCTGCAGTCGGTAGCAGGGGGGCTGCGCATGGCTGTCTAGCTTGTACCACTTCTGCAACAACTCTTTGTTATCCGCAGTCTTCACGGCCATCTCAAAGTCCTGGTTCTCGATGGTGTTGGGGAGCAGTGGGGTCCCCAAGGAGTTACTCAGGAACAAAACAGGGATGACATACGCCACTTCCATCTGACCTGGATAGATGGAAAACACAAAGTTTTACAGTCCTAAGAATAGCTCCAATCATATAAACTTGAATTGTGTGCACACGTTATGTGTTTTTAAAATGGAATTTTAGGATTAAAAGATTAGTTTCAAGCTGTATTTATTCATAGGATATCTCTATAGGGAAAACCTCTTTTCGCTTTATGAGGTAATTGAATAATATTTGGGAGAAGGTATAGGAAAGGTGGATAGAAACTTATAAAATAATAAACACCATAAGGCTTATATAATGAAAATAAGAGCATAGTTCACATTTTACATTGCTGAAATAAGTTACATATATATATATATATATATATATATATATATATATATA
>CABFWB010000267.1:184654-197426 GCA_902151455.1 Timema bartmani
CCCCCCCCCCCCTCGTGCAACCAGTGAAAGTACACATAGAAATTGTGTTAGATCACGGCTCACCTAACTCACACAAGCATACCGTGGTATTGATAGACTATAGGTTATAAAATATTTTTCAAATTTTTTAACAGAAGTATCCCAAGAAAAAATGCTTTTCTTTGCTTCAAATGGACAGGAAAAAAAAATCTCTTCGTTTTATTCCGACCCAGTTTTTAATACACTTTAAACAAATCTGGTCAATAATTTAAAATTCCAGCTTTGAGGTGCACAAGTTCGTTCAGAGGGGCTAGTAATTTTCAAAATTTCAGCCCTTTGCGTGCAGTAGATATCATGTAGTGTTTATGACAGACAGATACACAAACTCTTCATTTTATTAATACAGATTCAAACTAAAACATACAAAGAACAGGCTTTATTAACTGTTTAAGGTGTGTCCCGTGAGCTGAGTCCTTGGAGATAGGGGTTCCCAAACCCCACTTAACCCTCCCTCCCACCTGGCTACGTCACAGCATGAAGTATTACATTTGAAATTATGGAGATTGAATCAGTCAACAAATGAAAGTGAAATAATTTAATGAATACCAAATTCTCACGAAATCTAATTGATCTTTCCTCCCTTAATTTGACTAGTTTTTAAACAACAACAACAATAATATATGCAGGCTAAGAGAAAAACACAAGGTGCAAACAAATACTTGTTACAAACACAACAATGCAAACAATGTTACAGGAGGGACAATGAGTGATTGTTCTGAACAAAACAGCTTGTTGGACATTACATAGTTGTGAAAACTAAATAGTCTACATACAAATATTGACAATGTTTGAATAAGGTGAAAATTTTACATATCTAAAGAAAGTGTGATTTGACAAAAATTTAAAATTGTTTTAGTAGATAGCTAAAAATGGTGACAGTAATTTTTATTTGTTATAAATGCAATCACATCAAAGCTACAACAATATGAAAATATACTAAATTTTAAGAAACATAATACAGAAAATTCAATTATTTTAAATGTTAAAGAAATTGTACATCACAATCTAAACAGACAATTATTTAACAAATTGAAATTTGATTAAAAATCACACATCACTCTAAATAAAACGTGTATTTTTATTGTTTACATAACTCAAATTTTAAAATAAACAATATATAAACTCCAAAGGTACATTTAATTGTGTTGGTGTTAAAGATCTATTGTGCCTGGATTTGGGCCACATAACTTGTTAGTGCTCCATTGATCTACCTAATTATTTATCTGGGGATTTGTTCAAACAAAAGACCTGTTTCTAAATATACACCTCCCAAGACTCATTGAAGACTGGTAATCAATCTGCTATCCATGGCTGTGGGGATGTGTAACATGGATAAATGTGTACCCAGTGTAAAAAAAACCACTTAGGAAAAAAACACTAGTACAGCCGACCGAGATTCAAACCTTGATCTCCCCATCATCAATAATATAGCAAAATAGTTAAGTGGTTATAGCAGTGGAGTGTTAAACTATAATAATTTCAGCTTATATAAGGCTTTCTGGATTAACTATAGTAAATAAGTTAAATATAGTTACCACATTGATACATTCACCTAAAAATTCTGAATAATTTTTTAAAAACATCTACAAGATAATTTGAATAATATTTATAAGAGAGAGAAAAATTATAATCAATGTATTTTGATATAATTTAATAATTAAAAAAAATAATGCTGGTTTTGTTTAAGTATAATAAGGAATTTTGCTAGCAAACAATATCTAACACTGACCTTTTAAACAAAATCTGTCAAAACATACTTTCTGTTACTTTATTGAAATGAAGACTAAAAAATAATAATAGTAAGAAGAAGAAAGCAATAATTATTAGGATTAGTTTTCTAGGATTATTATAGGAATGAATTCATTCTTTAATTATTTTTGTGTGTATTTATTAATCTTGTGACAGGTCACAGCAACAAAAATGATGTGCTACAAAATTAGATAATGCTATTTTTAAACTGCAATATATCAAAACTATAGTTATCTATGACTCAAGCTATTAGTTTGGTTAAAAATATAGGTCTAGAACATAGATGTGGCGACTCAGTCCTAGAGTACTGGTTCATTATGCTGAAATCTTAAGGGTTCAAATTCTTTTCCATTAAAAAAAAAAAGTAATATTAGACAATGACACAAAGATATCAACAAACATTGTAGGGGAAGGGGGTTACATTACTCAACAAGAGGCAACACAGTTCATGTGTACAATCAAAGAGATAAAATAATGCAAAGAATATAACATGTTAGGTTTTTTTTATCCTCGGGGTTCGAATGTAAATTGGAGATTTGGATTCTTAAAATAGTGGATTTGACCCAACTCTAATAAAAATACTGTGTAAGCTACCACAAAGAGTTAAAATATATTTTCCTTAAAGATATAATAACAATAACAAAAATTATTTTATGAATTACATGTAGAAATTAGACAATGACACAAAGATATCAACAAACATAGTAGGGGAAGGGGGTTACATTACTCAACAAGAGGCAACACAGTTCATGTGTACAATCAAAGAGCTAAAATAGTGCAAAGAATATAACATGTTAGGTTGTTTTTTTATCCTCGGACAAACTCACATTACACTTTTAATCAAATAAAATACTAGGTTTATATTTATAAAATAAGTTTATCATTGTCAAAGAGAAGAAGCGAAGTTTTTTTAGTACTGCGCCTTACTACCCATTCAGGTCATCCTTTCAGAACCAATTTTAATTATAGGATGAACTTAACAACAAGAACACAGACCAGTAATTTAACACCTAACTGAATGTATGAATGTTATAATGAACGGATTATAAGAAAGAATGTTAAACATTTAGCTACTGTTTGTATTTTATATTATATTTATATTTCCTCCTATGTTCATAAATTTTTCCAAGATTCAGATTCGGATTCAACATTCAGGGTTCAAATCTAAATTGGAGATTTAGATTCCTAAAATAGTTGATTCGACCCAACTCTAATAAAAATACTGTGTAGGCTACCACAAAGAGTTAAAATATATTTTCCTTAAAGATATAATAACAATAACAAAAATTATTTTATGAATTACATGTAGAATCGTTTTCCTCACACCGCGGCTTACTACCCATTCTGGTTATATGCTTGTGTACTAATTACGCTAATGGTTTTAGGGATTGGGAAGGTTATATTTATAGGAAGTGTACCCAAATTTGCGTGGAAAGAAAGTGGAAAACAATTTTGTAAAAAAAACCTTAGTACACCCGACCGAGATTCGAACTTAGATCTCCCCAATATTGGTAGTCTAGTCTACTGCGAGAGTAGCGCTAGGCCATGCGGCCACTGAGGAAAGTTGCCTATTTAAGTGTGTTAGATAAAGACACTACTAAATTTTTTAAACTCTATTTTGCCTCAATGACCCAATTATTTTTGTTTACAAGACCACACTTTTGCCGCACCTTAACTGAACGTCCTACGAATATAGTTTCCTGTCGCACCTGTCGTCCACATGAATGAATGGTCCACAAGTGGCTTGGGAAACTTCCAAGTTGGCTAAGTCGGCCCTCACAGAAGAATGAGAGTGAGTTAAGATAAGATTCACTTCTAACTAACTCTTTTGAAACGATTTTTACTTTTGTAAACATTTCTGCAACAGTATTTAGTTCCATTGGTAAAATGATCGGTAAACTGTTCATTGTTGAACATGTATAAGATTATTTAGTTTACATTTAAAACATTGAGTCATACTTCCCATTTCTGTAATAAGGCCAGATGATAAAGTTTGTACAATGGTAAAACTAACAAAAACCCTAGAGTTGGGGGTGTAGGAAACACAAAAAAAAGTCCAGTGTTTTTTCAGTTTTTATATCAAAACTTTTTTTTGGTCAAAATAAATCAAATATTTCTCCAGTAGAAACATAAAGTTTAATTTTCTTCAACTTCCAAGTTGGCTAAGTCGGCCCTCACAGAAGAATGAGAGTGAGTTGAGATAAGATTCACTTCTAACTAACTCTTTTGAAACAATTTTTACTTTTGTAAACATTTCTGCAACAGTATTTAGTTCCATTGGTAAAATGATCGGTAAACTGTTCATTGTTGAACGTGTATAAGATTATTTAGTTTACATTTAAAACATTGAGTCATACTTTCCATTTCTGTAATAAGGCCAGATGATAAAGTTTGTATAATGGTAAAACTAACAAAAACCCTAGAGTTGGGGGTGTAGGAAACACAAAAAAAAGTCCAGTGTTTTTGCAGTTTTTATATCAAAACTTTTTTTTGGTCAAAATAAATCAAATATTTCTCCAGTAGAAACATAAAGTTTAATTTTCTTCAACATGGTAATATCAACAGTTGTTGAATATCTGTCATGAACATAGCAGAATTAGATGACAAACTTTTTAAATGAAGAGTAAAAAGTTGTCATTAAATTCCATAACACCCTTGACAGATATTCAACAACTGTTGATACCCGCCTCGGTGGCGTAGTTGGCTAACGCGCTAGTCGTGTTGAGCCCGACTGCCGAGGACGGGGAGATCGAGGTTTGAATCTCGGTCGGGTGAACTGGGGGTGGTTTTTCCTAAATGGTTTTCCACTCTCCCTCCACGCAAATGCGGGTTCACTTCCTCTTAATTCAACCTTCCCAATTCCTAATCCATTAGCGTAATTAGTACTGAAGCGTATAACCCGAACGGGTAGTAAGACGCGGTGCTAAATAAAATAAATAAACAACTGTTGATATCACCGCGTGAAGAAGATTAAACCTTATGTTTCTATTGGAGAAATATTTGATTTATTTTGACAAAAAAAAATTTTGATATAAAAACTGTGAAACCACTGACCTTTTCTCCCATCCCCTACACTCCAACCTTAATTATTTCAGTTCTTTTAACAACAAATTGTTAGTTAATATTTTATGATATAGAAATGGTTCAGATACATTATTTGAATTTAGAATGCAAAGATTATTTTGCCTTTGAAACTCGTATTAAAATCTGAATCTTGTAAAACAATTATTAACATAAGAGGAAATAAGAATATAACAAAATGATGTTAAAAAAGAAATAGTTTCTAAATATTTGTTTGTTTTTGTTACTAAAATGCATTCGTTATAACATTTTTTAGAATCAGGTGATAAATTAATGGTCTGGAATCTGGTTGTTAAACATTACTTATAATAATTATGCTGGGGTTGAGCCACCTATACAAGCAGTATTAAGGCTCTAAAACAAATTTCAACTCTGAATTTTTAAAATACATTTTTTTTTCTGGCTCTCAAACCTGATATTTTCTTGAATCTTGAATATCTTTAAAGATTTAAGGTTTCAAGGGTTTGAGGATCCCACCCCTAATTTGATAAATTTTAAAATCATAACTTAATAGAACTAAAATTTTTGAGTTATAATATTCCATGATGGTCATTAAATTAGTTTTAATAATTTTTTCATTAATTTATGGTACAAAAAAACTTGTTAGGACCGATATAATTTTGAGTATCCTTTGATAATCATTAATCCCCTTCATAATAACTTACTCGAAACTTAAGGGGATTTAGTGAACAAAGTAAATTTGTCTATATATCAACAATGGACATAATAATATGTTCCAATTTAAGAATATAATGGGCAGGTTTTCATAGCGTTAACAAGTTCAGAACACTCTTGAACACAAATGATTTGTAGATAAAAATGTTTTAAGTGTTGGTAATGTGTATTCCTTCCTCTCTTAATTCACAGGTGCCCTACACACTTCCTTTCTTATATCTCTGTTTTGTTCTAACTCTTTGATTGCAACATTTTAATAGTCTTCTTATAGAATTAGAAAGTTTCATCAGTAGTTGTAGTAAGTACTGAAAAGCTACAGCAAAATTACAACTTTGACATAAACTGGTATAATGAAGGTGTATTTTATTACAGTACAATTGATATAGTTTGGTAAATGTCAAACTTATTGAACATCTGAAGAGAACTTTCTTATTCTAAAGCTTGTGCAGTGTTGAGAAATAAAATGAAAACTACTTCTTAAACTCATTTATTTTAGAGCATTTGTAAAATTGTAATTGATTATAACTTTGGAATAAAATATATCAGTATTAAAAGGTTTTTATTTGTTATCTAATAAGGTGCATCAAAAGTGATTTATATTGATTGTTTTCAATGAAAGGCAAATATTCCTTCTTCGGTTTTTATGCCACCCCAGGCGGAAAATTGGAGTCAGTACACCAAGCTCAAACTCAAACTCTGATTCCTCTATGTTTCTACTGTCTGACTTTGACTCCCCCATAAATGTCTAAAGTATATTAATTAGTAATAATAACAAATTTACTGCAGTAAAATGCTCAAATACAGATTACCTTTATGGGAAGCTTCTTTGACATTGTGAATTTATATTTAAATAAATTTGTCAATATAAATTACAAATACTGGTATTAAGGAATTAAAAAAAGTATAAAATTAAAATGAAATATTTACAATACTTTTATAATATTATAAGTTTTTATTTTGAAGCTGGAGTTAGAGGTGGTACATTTTTACCGACTACGACTCCACAACCCCGGGGGAAGGAGCCGACGAAAAACCCCTGATTTTATGGGCTTGTGTTTGACTGATGACTTATTAGCACAATAATCCCCTTCTCTCCCCCCCACAAAAAATTATTAATATTAAATACCCAAGAAGCTATTTGGAATTTTGGTAACTTAGAGAAACAATTTAAATAAATAATGTGAGTTTTGTAAAAATAAAAATTTTCATTTGTATTAGATAGCTATATGGAATTTTGGTGACTTAGAGAAACAATTTAAATAATGTGAGTGTTGTAAAAATAAAAATTTTCATTTGTATTAGATAGCTATATTATTATATTACTAAATGTATAAACAATTCTTTGATCCATAAAATAAAGGCTGAAGAAACTTTAAATCATGATAAAAAATAATTGTTTTATTTAGAACTCTGAAACTAACATAAGGTTTATAAATTAGCTGATTACAGTTTTTAAATGTGTTTAAAATTTTCTAAATTTCACAAAAATTTAAGTTTGTAGGATTTCTTTTTTCATGATATTAGTCGTACCCGGTCAGGATTTGAATCCCGACCTCATCACCGACAAACCAAACAAGCGTGATATTAAACCAGTGTGCTTGATTTAATTGTTATAGATTGCTTATATTAATGAGTGTACAAATGTGACTGACATGTCTCTAAATAGAATCAATGTGTTCAGTGGGTATTTTGTAAGTAATGTTAGCGGCGCCACTTGTCTATGAGTGAGACTGCTGTGGCAAACTGTGTCACTAAGCAACTGTCAGAGTTGAGTAAGCAAAAGGAACCTAAACAGTAAATATGTTTATCATTTTAACCACTTAAACTTCTCTTTGAATTTTGCACCTCCCTATAATTATTATAATCACTTTAAAATATAAATATAAAGCTATAACCTTAACATGCATTGTAACCCCACCCGAAACATGCCACGGCCCCTAATAGGGTTGCGACCTCAAGGTTAGAAACTAATGGGCTAGTCAATACATTGAGGCAAACTGTAGTGATTTAGAGGTCTCAACTATAATAGCAGGGAGCTACTAATAGTGAATTAATTATTATTTTCAAACAAGAATAATTAATACCTAGGTTAGGTACACTGGGGGGTGATTTCTCCTAAACGATTTCCCTCTTCTCCTCCCATGCAAACAAAAGTACATTTAATCAAGATTATACCCGCCCCACAAATGTAATTAAATGTTGCTATCCTGGACAGGTAGTAAGATTAAGCTAAAATATTAATTTAAAAACTAGGATAATGAAGGTTTGTAAGTTATCAAGAGGTCGTGATGGTCTAAAAGACAAAAATTTGGTTAAAACCCCGTCCAAGGTTGGAAAACACTCTGCTGACCAGTTTTGGTAGCTTTGTTAGTTCAAATCCCAGTCAAATAAATTTTTATTTAAGTCTTCACTGTACGCAAAATCGTATTTGCAGGACACTTGAGAAGATCTCCTTCAATCCTGGAGGCAAAAATAAATAATCAGTGACTAAACTAACTGGAGAAGATAAAGTGGAAATTTGAAAATTCCAGGTAACAATAATTTTAAGGTCAAACAAACTTTTATTTTGTACTAATAAGCTAATGGTTTTAGGGATTAGGAAGATTTTATATTTATATGAAGAGTACACCCATTTGCGTGTAAGGAGAGTAGAAAACCTTTGGTAAAAACCACTCTCGGTACACCCGACCGAGATTCGAACCTCGATCTTCCCGTCATTGTCAGTCTAGTTTACTGCGAGAGTAGAGCGTTAGACTACATGGCCACCGAATTGGGTAAGCAGCTTCTTGACTGCATAATTAGGATTGAGATTAAATCGGAAGAGAAAGGTGTCGATTTAACTAGTTGGAATGATAAGGATACTAAAGCTTGATAAATTGTTGATGGTGGTGTCTATTTATGAGGTGACTCTTCATTTACTGCAAAAAAAAAAGTTTTATTTCGTCCAAACCGACCTTAGTGGGTGTAATATCCAGACACCATGATTATCACAAATATTTTAAGGTACGGCAGAAAGGAGTGGGAGTAATTTTACAGTTTTTATAGCATTACATTTTTTTGGCCAAAATAAATCAAATATTTCTCCAGTAGCAAAATAGAGTTTAGTTTTCTGCACACGCTAATATCAACAGATCTCTAATATCTGTCAAGGGTGTCCTATAATTTTGTCAAAACTTTTTTTCTTTATTTAAAACGTTTTGACAAAATCGCAGGACACCCTTGATAGATATTCAAGATCTGTTGATATCAGCATGTGCAAAAAACTAAACTCTATGTTGATACTGGAAAAATATTTGATTTAGTTTGGCCAAAAAAATGTTATACCATAAAAACTATAAAATCACTCGCGCTCCTTTCTGCCACACCTTTGTCCCTTCCTTAAACTCCCTTACCATTGTTTTATACCAGTGTCGGTAGATATGTGCGCGCGCATACAAATGAAAGCACCAAAGGCAATGAGTTCTACGAGCTGAGCTATTTCAGAGAATTAAAAAAAAACAGTGAATCGTGGCATGACAGAAACAGTATACTGATAAATACCAAGTTCTCAGAAAGAATCAAGTTGCTTTGGTAAGTTAAGCTTCACTTCATTATAATCAATTACATGGAAAGTAGTAGCTAATAAAAATCACTATCAATTACATGGAAAGTAGTAGCGAATAAAAATCACTTCATCATAATCAATTACATGGAAAGTAGTAGCGAATAAAAATCACTTCATCATAATCAATTACATGGAAAGTAGTAGCGAATAAAAATCACTTCATCATAATCAATTACATGGAAAGTAGTAGCGAATAAAAATCACTTCATCATAATCAATTACATGGAAAGTAGTAGCGAATAAAAATCACTTCATCATAATCAATTACATGGAAAGTAGTAGCGAATAAAAATCACTTCATCATAATCAATTACATGGAAAGTAGTAGCGAATAAAAATCACTTCATCATAATCAATTACATGGAAAGTAGTAGCGAATAAAAATCACTTCATCATAATCAATTACATGGAAAGTAGTAGCGAATAAAAATCACTTCATCATAATCAATTACATGGAAAGTAGTAGCGAATAAAAATCACTTCATCATAATCAATTACATGGAAAGTAGTAGCGAATAAAAATCACTTCATCATAATCAATTACATGGAAAGTAGTAGCGAATAAAAATCACTTCATCATAATCAATTACATGGAAAGTAGTAGCGAATAAAAATCACTTCATCATAATCAATTACATGGAAAGTAGTAGCGAATAAAAATCACTTCATCATAATCAATTACATGGAAAGTAGTAGCGAATAAAAATCACTTCATCATAATCAATTACATGGAAAGTAGTAGCGAATAAAAATCACTTCATCATAATCAATTACATGAAAAGTAGTAGCGAATAAAAATCACTATCATTTAAAATGTTTGCATTCATCCAAATAAAATATGATAGTAAAATGAAATAACCAAATTATGATCATTACATTATTTGAAATTGTGGTTTAAAAATTATACATATTATAATTCTTTTGAATTAAGTAGACTTGTTAAAGTTTTCATGAACCACCCAACACTGCACTTGACATCTTTATGTTGGTACTACCTGATATACTGGATGTGGCAACACTGCGCAACACCCTCATAGGTTTTCTTTCTATGGTTATCAGGGATGGGGTAGCCACCCCTTCCCCTCCTACAAATAAAACAGAACTACCTTGACCGATCAGAACATAGCAGCATGTGTATTTCTAGGCTCAATGTCAGAGTTATAATAGATTCATGTTATTTTTATTACAAGACATACATTAATGAGTGGTAAGGAGTTTATCTTTGAACATGATATAGAAGTTATTTATGGTAGTACACATTTTCATCGATGTAACACAACCATGAATTTTTAAGTGGATATTAGAAATACAGGTAGCTTATAATTTTTAATATACTACATGTACAAGGACGAACCCAGGTACTGTTGCCAAGGGGTGGGGGGGAGGGGCGCAATTGGTTTTCATAAGGCTCCTTCAGGCACAAATTTAATAATTTTATACAACCAAGTTTTTATTATTATTATTATTATTATTATTATTATTGTTGTTATTTTGTTATTTTTGTTATTATTATTATTATTATTATCATTATTAATCATCATCATTATCATTATATTTATTAATTATTATTAATTATCATCATCATCATTATCGTTGTTATTATTATTTATTAATCATAATCCTCATCCCTACTCCTACTCCTACTCCTACTACTACTATCATCATCATCATCATCATCATCATCATCATTATTATCATTATTATTATTATTATTATTATTATTATTATTATTATTATTATTATTATTATTATTACAAGGCTAATTCATTAAAATAATTTTAAATAATATTCATTATGATAGTAAAAAGAGGACTTGTAAGGGAAAAAAAACACAATTTTGATTAACAAATTTGTAAATTTAATATATGACTTAAGCATTGAAAAGAGGATTAGGAGTGCAAGATCTACACACTTACCAGAAAATTTATATTCTCTTTTCGATTGTTTAATTTAAAATAGCCGTTTGATGCCGTTTTTCCTTAATTTTAATAAAAAAACAACATAAAATCACTGTAACAATAAATGTAATAAAAATGTACATGACCCTAAAATGTTTTGGTATTAATACAAAAAAATATTTATTTTAATACAAATACTTGGTTATCATACTAAACTTAATAATATAATAACTATGGGAAAAATTTATTTTCAAACCACTTGCTGTTTCTGCACATTAGAGCTAATTTTGAAGGAGCTATTGGTTAGCTTTGATAGATTTATGGGGTATTATAACACATTGTGATTGAAAGGCTAAATCGAATAGTCATAAAATAGTACGAGGAACCTTATCTGACAATAATTATAAAAAGTTACTTAAACTACTTGCATAAGGTCACACATCAAGATCATGTGATCTGCAGCCGTCACTTTTGATAGACATTATCACTAGGTACTGGAACCAATAAAATAATATTAATAAAATGGTAACTCAACACCTTATCTCAGTCAGTCTGTCTACTGAGCTAAGGGTCCCGGGTTTGATTCCTGGCAAGGCTAAAAAATGTATCACTGGTGAAATTTGGCTTTCCCGTTTCACGATGATGAATTAATGGCCGGGGACTGATTGTTCTGTTCGTTCTACCTTGAATGAATGAATATATATATATGCCTAGCCTTGGTTCTACCTTGAATGAATGAATGAATGAATGAATGAATGAATGAATATATATATATATACATATATATCAAGGTAGAACCAAGGCTAAGCTTACTTTTTATAAATAAATAAGATTAAAATAAAAGTATGAATATATACGTAGAAAAATGTTATCAATATTGACAGTAAAAAAAGTTAGTGTTTTCTTAAGGTCCTTCATGTGACATTCTTAGGCTATTATTTTTATTTTATTTATTTATTTGAGATATTTAACATGCACTTTCTGAACTGATTGATTATATCAGCACACGAGAATTTCTACGAGCGAAAGCATCTACCAATTTTACCGATAAAGGTATTGTCACATACCTTACAGGGTTATTTTACATGTCAACAATGGACAAGAGACCGACGGCTTCACTTCCCCCTCCGAAGGAAATTGTGCTACGGATTTTTATCGCTCAAGAAAAATCCGTCGAACCCCGGCTGGGTTTGAACCCACAAGCATCGTGTCCTGAGGCAAGCACTTTAACCAAAGACCACCGAGGGTGATTCTTAGGCTATTAAATGAATGAATAGATCGACAGTCAGAATCTTTCTCAATGGTGTTGGTCCTAGTCAGATAAATATATATATACCTGTGGCTGTCTCTCCGACTTGGAACTCGTTGCCGGTTCTGAGCTGCCGCACTGTTGCCGCGACTGTCGACGCCTCAAGGATCACTCCTGAATGGGCTTGGGCTGGGTTCACATTGTGGTTGGTGTGCTGCTGTTTGCCTGTTTCCCCTGTGATCTTCTTGCCAGTCACCTGGTAGCTCGGAGAACTAAGCATGGAAAAATAGAGAAAATTATCTAAGTGTGAATGTGGTCTGATCACAAAGTTGTAGGGTTTTTTGAATGGAGTATGATGGTATAATAAGGGAGTTTCTGTGTGCATTTGGTCTGATCACAAAGTTATAGGGTTTTGTGAATGGAGTATGATGGTATAATAAGGGAGTTTCTGTGTGCATTTGGTCTGATCACAAAGTT
>CABFWB010000267.1:199090-209546 GCA_902151455.1 Timema bartmani
AGCAATGGGGGGGGGGGGTTCCTTGATCTTGGATCGATCTTTACAAAGAGTGATTCTTTAATCTCAATTAATATAACGCAACACTAATCCGACTACCGAGTCCAAGGTGGCTGCGTTATCTGATAGCTCGTGATATTAATAAAATCACACATTTGTAGCCGACGATTTCCGCACTTCCATCATGGACTCTGCCTTAAAATATGAGTGAAGAATGACCCTGGGCACGGGATGATTTCTGGATAGCTCAGTGGTTAGAGCATTGGCGTACCAAACCAAAGGTCCCAGGTTCAATTCCCGTGTCCAGGTGTCATTTTTCAATTTTCAGAATATGATATCTAGATGGTGTAATCCTCACTAAAAGCATAAATAATAGATTTAGCTATTTGATTTCTTAAAGTTGATTAAAGATTATTTGAAACAAGATTTTCAAAGATGGTCAACGCACATTAGTGACATATCATTCAATTTAAAAATATCGATCTCGGTTGTCCTGGGGGGTAAAGTGCTCGCCTCAGGGACCCGATGTTCGTGCAGCCGGGGTCGACCGAATTTTCTTGAGCGAAGAAAATCTGTAGCCCTTTGGCGGGGAAGTAAAAACCGTAGGTCCCATGTCGATTATGGTATGTAAAAGAACCCTGGGGGGTACGTGAAAAATAACTTTCCCCGGTAAAAATTGATAGAGCCTTTTCACTATCGCCCATAGAAATTCTTATGTGCTGATATAATCAGTCGTTGCAGAAAATGTACGCTAAATATCTCAAATAAATGAAGAAGAAAAAAAATCTAATGAAGACTGTGAGAAACTGCATAACGACGCGACTCTCTATTTCAGCTGTAATAACTACCTACAGTAAATCACGCCTTATCCGCGTGTTAAGGATAATGTCTAGGTTAAAAATAACTCTAAGGTTAACTCATTACTCTAAGGTTAGAAATATAACTGAATAAAGTATGTCACATATCAATATAGAGTCTCTATTTGAGATAAATTACAGGAAACAAAAAAAAAAGTATTTTTTTTATGTCCACGAGGTAGAATATAAATAGCCACGCTGCCGCCTATAATATAGGGTGTAGGCCACCAGCTCGTCTGTTGACGTCAACTGGTTGCTTAGGTAGTCGGGCGTATGATTTATTAACAAGGGTAAGAATATCCTTGATTCGCGAAAAGAGCTCAGAGACAACAAATTCTCCGACCCAGCTTCAAATGTGTGTCCGGAAACTAAACCTCGCATTAGTTGCATGTTGTAAAATAACTTTTTCCTTAACTAAACAACACATAATTTGAACGCCCATAAAGTTACGAAGCTGTAATGTGTCGGTACATAATTTCTCTGCCCTTTCCTAATACCGGATAAAATTATATAGCCGTAATATTTAGCACAGTTATCCCCAAATTATTTGGGGCCACCACCCCAAGAGTTCCATAAATTCATCCCAAGGGCCTGTTACCCTAATATATTAAAAGCACTAAATTTCTGAATTCCAGTTCGCTTACCTTATTAAGGAAGATAATACAATAAAATGAAAAAAGTAACATTTTTAGTGGCAAATGTATTCAAATTCCAATGAAAACATTTTATATTCTTTAAATTTTAAAACGACACCTGTACACGGGAATCGAACCCGGGACCTTTGGTTCTGTACACCAATGCTCCACCCACTGCGCTAACCAGGTATCGTCCCTTGCCCAAGGTCATTCCTCACTTGTATTTTAAGGCAGAGTCTGTGATGGACGTGCGGAAGTCGCCAGCTACATGTGAGTGATCAATTAATATCACGAGCTATCAGATAACGAAGCCACCTTCGATTCTGGGCACGTGACGACTCCTGGATAGCTCAGTGGTCAGAGCATTGGCGTACTAATCCAAAGATCCCGGGTTCGATTCCCGTGCCCAAGTTTTTTTTTTCAATTGAAAGAATATACTACTTAGATAAAGCTAACACAGTAATTAACAAATAAAATAACTTGCCACTTTAAGGCATAAAAACCTTTTAATTTTGTTAATTCAAGAAAATTTGTTAATTTAAACATACATTTCAGCTTTTTAATGTCTGATAGTTACATAGCAAGTCTCTTAAATACTTGATTTATAGTAACTAAACTAGTCTGACTTCGTAGCTTATTAGGTAGCGTGGCTGTCTACTGAGCTAAAGGTCCCCGCTTCGATCCCTGGCATGGCCGAATATCTATCAGTGATGAAAATATGGGTTTACCCCTTTCACAGTGATTAATTAACGGCTGAGTTTAAGATAGATTATAAAGCATATGAAGCTACGACAGGCCGGTAGTGGAAAATATATTACTTGAATAAAAAAGTGACCCCAGGCTGGAAACAGTAATGGATATAAAAAGTAACCCGCCTCAGTGGTGTAGTTGGCTAACGCGCTAGTCGTGTTGAGCCCGACTGCCGAGGACGGAGAGATCAAGGTTCGAATCTCGGTCGGGTGAACTGGGGGTGGTTTTTTCTAAATGATTTTCCACGCAAATGCGGGTTCACTTCCTCTAAATTCAACCTTCCCAATTCCTAATCCACTAGCGTAATTAGTACTTAAGCGTATAACCCGAACGGGTAGTAAGACGCGGTGCTACATAATAATAATAATAATAATAATAATAATAATATAAAAAGTAACTAAACTCTGGTTTTACATAGAAAATCCACTTCAATACACCAACCGTTCGCTTGGATGCGTACGTAGTCCATTTTCTGCAGCCGCAACGCGTACCCTAAACAAAATCGTGTGCCGCAAAAAAAAAAAAAACTTTCTAGAGTACCGTGAATTTAAAAAGGTTTGCAGACCACTGCAATGCAAATAGTTTCTCTTGAGAGGCTGGCTAAGCTGCATACTGTGGGTGAGACTAAATAACTTGCTTCCTTACTTCAGGAGAAAGAGTTTATTTCCTTCTTCGCGTCTCACTGCGCATACATATTTTATACATTAATATTTTTGTAGCGAGGGAGATTGAATTCAGAGGAAGTGTAGGCCGTATTTGCGTGGAGGGAGAGTGAAAAATGTTTAGAGAAAACGACCCTCAGTAGACCCGATCGGTTTTCGAAGCCAGATCTCCCCGTTATCGGCGGCCTTGCCTATTGCGATAGTGACGCCTTATACCAGTGTTTTTCAAATTGTGGTCCGCGGCAGTCTATTAATTGGTCCGCAGGATCCCATGAAGTTAAGTAATGATAATGAATTAAATAATATAATATACGAAAATTTGAAATGCCAAAGATTAAAATAAAATTAAATTTCTCACGGCATTGCCACCACCAAAAATTTGTTAAAAATAGCTATTTAAAAAGCTAATTAAAATTTTTAAAATCTGACTTCGAGTTGCATTCGGACCTCCTTCCGTCCACCATGTTAAAAATTTCAAATCTCCGCGTGCCGTAGATTTGGCTGGGCATCGCACAAAAACACTTCCTTTTATTATGATAGATTCTCGCTGAACACAAGTCGCGTGGAAAAGGAAGTTTGTACCAACCTCAAGACAACAAATCTGAACAATTATTAATCAAAAAAATATTTAAAAATAATTAAACCATTTCTACTTATTTATTTTATGTAATTATATGATTTTATTTTCAACGTTTAATTTGTTAAATTAACTTTTGTCTTGTATTTATAGTTCTAAAATAGAATTGCCTAGGAAATAATGTTCTTACTGCATAATTTTCAACCATCTTTTACCCTTCCCCCAGATCACCGGTGGGCCCCAAAGCGCGCATGTTTTCCATCACAGAAACTCTGAGAAACACCGCCTTAAACCGTTCGACCATCGAAGCGGCTCCCCAGGAGGAAGTTAAAACATGTTTATATATCGTGTTAATTGACTCCGTCTATTAATGCCGCTGGTTACCATGATCATAAAACCATAACGACCACATAAATCAATGACCAGAACATTACAGACAGAAGCTGTTCCGGTGGCCGTACGGTCGTGTTGGATTAGAAGGGGAGATTCGGGGTTTGATCCCGGCCGGGTGCACTGAGGGTGATTTTCCCTTAAATGGTTTTCCCACTCTCCCTTCACGCAAACTCGGGTGCAGTTTCTCTCAATTAAACCTTTTTAATTTCCTAACACATTAGTGTAATTAGTACATAGACGTATTATCCGAACAAGTATTAAGACGCGGTGCAAAAAAAAAAAGATCCAATATACCGTATTTTAACTGTGAGCATCAGTGCAATTTGAAATATCTTGCAGCAAGTCAGAACAATAACATTATTATTTATTGTAGCTGAGATTACTAAAAATCTTTTTCTTTTTTTTAAAGTTAATATCTGTGGCGATCCTTTCAATGTGTGTAGTGGTACACCTTTTGAAGATCCAAGTCGTAAAACGTAGTTTATATGAAATCAACAAATCTTTATTGTTCTAGTTGACCTGACGGTCTAGGTGTCAGACTTCTGTGCTGAGGTTCCAGGGTTCAATCCTCGGGTCCCGGCACAGATTTATCTGATTGCCAAACCCTTCCTTAACCTCTGACAAGACGTGTATTAATCACAACTTGTGAATGATGTGGAATGCCAGGCCTCCGCCGTGGTTCGGATCCCACGTTAAATTGTAGTTCCTCCACTTCATTTCACAATCACCCTACCATTACACATTAGCGTACGTGCGTATAGCCTGAACGGGTAGTAAGACGTGGTGCTAATAATAATAATTTATTGTTCTATATTGTATTAGTGGGACTATTTAATGTGTTTTTATTATTTATATATTTTTAACGCATCTCACCGGTTCTTAAGCTTCTTTTTTAGATTGTACCCCTTGGTCATGACTAAAAATCTAATGCACCCCCCCACTCCCTCACGATAAAAATTCACCCAAATGACAGGTAAATAATTAATCAAAGGAGAAAATTTCCCTGAGTCACTTTGAAAATTCCACAGCCACGTTTGGTTCTCTTGCCATTTTGTCAATTTTTTTTTTCCACTGAGAGATTCTCGAGTACTCCAGTTTGAGAACCACTGATTTGGAGGAAAGGTACTCACATTTTCATGGAGGGAGAGTGGGGGAAAACTATTCCGAAATTTGACTTTGGGGAAAAGAAGTGTACGGAAGATAGTTTTTTTAAAATCAAGTTCGATTCTACTGAGGGTGTTTTTTTTTTAATTTCCTAAATGTTTTTCCACTCGCCTTCCATGCAATTGCGGGTAGAATGTTTCCTTTCTCACCCCTACCCCATTAGAGTATTTATCGTACGTGCGTATAACCTAAACAGGTAGGTAGTAAGACGAGGTGATAAAAAATAAAATTACAGTGGCGTCACTGTGAAGAATAAGTAAATATAAATTATCAGTCTGTTTTCATTTCTACTTTTCATTAATAGTAATTGTCCTTCATTTGAGGTGTTTTTGTGTGTGTGTGTGTTTGGTGATATAGTAGCGACGGCTCTGACGTAGCGCGCGCGCTATGACGTAATTCCGGCACTCTTGTGACCTGATAACACGCTCATGTCGACCCTACACGAGCGCCTCGGAACTGAGCCAGTGGCGTGCGTCACGGTGGAGAAAGGGGTGTACAATCTCACCCTACCGCCATCGGACAGGGCTGTACAATGTGCTAGGACCTTACTTTTTTTTCAAGCACCACATCTTACTACCCGTTAGAGTTATACATTTATGTACTAATTTCTCTAATGGTTTTAAGAGATTATGAAGGTTATATTTAGTTGAAGTGTACCCGCGTTTATGTGGAAAAACTTTTTTTGGGGGGGGTAACCACCCTCAGTACACCCGGCTAAGATTAGAACCTCGATATTCTCGTCATCGGCAGTCTAGTTTACTGCGAGAGTAGCTCCTTAGACCATGCGCCCATCGAAGCTGGCGGACTAAAGTTAAACTTGTAATATATATTTGACTCCCGCTTTAACAGAAGAGTTGAAAATACTGAGTAATAACATTTTTTCGAATTTCGTAAAAAAAAAAAAATTAAAAATAGAATTGAGTTGGAGCAGCTACTAAAACTCGACTTGGACTCAAATATTTTGAGTTTCTCGCACACCCTACAAACAATTAATTCTAAAGGCATATTTAAAAACTCACAACGCGCATTAGAGCAACTATACAGGTGTCCTTTAGTCACTGTCTTTTTGGCGAAATGAGGTGAATTCAATAACAACTTGTTTTAATAAAGATCGACTCTCTGGTCTATGTGGTCAGAGTACCTGGCTACAGATCCAGAGGTCCCGGGCTCAATCTTCGCTGCTTCCAGAATCTTTCTGTGAGCAATAGTAATGGATGTAAAAAAATACTAGTAGATTTGTACCGGTTTGTTTATTTTAAAACGCATTTGTAATAACACAAAGAACAGGGCCGGATAATACGAAAAGACGGATAATCGCGACTCTAGTGTAATTAATTTTTATAATTTCCTTAATATGTTATGAACTATACCTATTTTTTAATCAAACAGATATGAGAGTGTAATCTTACCTTTAGTCCGACAGGACACAGCGCTTCTGGCCAGGAATATATCACGATCTAAAGGCCGTAGCCGTAGGAGGGGGGTGTTCAAACCCTCCCCCCCCCCAAATTTTATGAACAAAATATACATGGCTTTATTTATGGTTCAAACAATATTAAAATTAAGATAAAAGTATAAATTAGGGGGTTGTGTTACCATAAAAAACCACTTCAGATAGCTTCTGGAACTGTTTATCATTTAGAATTTTTTCTAGTCTCCGGCAATTGGGGGGTGTGCCCGCCCACCAACCTCCACCCCCCCTGAAATTATTGACTTGCCCCAGCCTTGCACGATCTACAGGAACAAGGTACTATCCCTAATATTATGGCGGGAAGGTGAGATAAATACTCACTCCTCGGATCGAGTGGAGATACTGTCTTTGTCCTTGGCCTGGCCCGAAGAGCAGCTGCTGCCCATGATTGGAGTTGAGGCTGTCTTCTTTATACCGCGCGCCGACTACCGGTATTTACAGGTACTTCTGATATCTTCATTGTTGTCATGAGGACCTTTTCTCCAGGCTCGTCACTGCACCTGTACACATCAACAAAGATTTTATTTTTTTGCGGGGGGTTGTGTGGGGGGTAATTAACGTGAACATTGTCGAACAGACTGATCAAATATCAGCACAATACCTACAAACAAACTTAATTCTAGAAGAGACACAACCTCCTGTCTCCCGGCCGTTAATTCATCACTGTGAAAAGGAAAGCCCAGATTTAACGAATTATAAATTATTTGGACATGCCGGGTATATAACCTCGTACCATTGGATCAGAAAACCAACGTGCTACCGGCGGAGCTTGTTTGGCATCAGCATTAGTCAACAGACGAAATAAAGGGGCGAATAAGCCTACTGATAGAAATAAGGTGATCTAAATCTAGTGATAAGAGGGGATTGCAAACAATAATAAAAATAAATAATTAATAACAAAGTGTACATCAAACCCTCGTCTAATGCTTCAAGTCTAGTAAAGTCTCTTACTTAAGGCGGGTTTGTAGCGGACGCGATAATAGGCCAATATTTCTTTAGTTTTTATAGCAAAGTATTTTTTGGCCAGAACAAATCAAATATTGTTTCAGCAGAAACATAAAGTTTAATTTTCTTCACCCTGGTGACATAAACAGTTGTTGAATATCTGTCAAGGGTGCCCTGGAATTTAATGACAACTTTTTCTCTTCATATAAAAAGTTTCTCATCTAACACCGCTATGCTCATGACAGATATTCAACAAAATGTTGATATCATCGTGTTGACAAAAGTAAACACTTATATTTGTACTGAAGCAATATTTTTATTACTCACTTCGGTGACCACGTGGTCTAACGCGCTAATCTCGTGTTGGACTAGACTGCCAATTGCAGATTTTGACACAACTTTTGTACACACAATTATTTTTAAATTTATTGTTAGCACAACATCTTACTACCCGTTAGGGTTATCAGCTTATGTATTAATTATGCTAATGGATTTGGAAGGTTATATTTAGAGGAATTATATACGCATTTGCGCTAAGGGATGGTGGGGAAAACAATTCTGGAAAAACACCTTCAGTACACTCGACAGAGTTTCGAACCTTGATCTCCCCGTTATTGGCAGTCTACTCTACAGCGAGAGTACCGCGTTTGAGCATGCGGCCACCGAAGCGATTATGCTACTTTTGAAAACATTTGATAACCCACAGGGTTTTATATACATTATACAGGACAACCCTAAACAGAATCAATAATTAGGGGACGGCCAGACTGGGCGAGCGAGCCACTAAAATATAAAATAGAACACATGGGTTGTAATGAGAGGTGGCCAGACTGAGTGAGCGACTAAAATATAAAATAGAACACATTGGTTGTAATGAGAGGTGGCCAGANCCCTGTCCCGCACCTTCGAGGAAAGAGGAGGTAATGTTTTGATTGAAATTAGCTCACCTTTCTGTCGGTGCGGAATGGTTGATACAGTTCAATACTTTGGATTTGAATGTGTAACGTCCTTCTACCCTTCCCTACTCCCCCCATTGACCTCAACCATACCCGTTTCATTACCCGTTAGGGTTATACGCATTTTAATTACGCTAATGGGATAGGCGTGGGAAAGGTAGAATTTTACATTTACCCACATTTATGTGGAGAGATAGTGAGAAAATACCTTGTGTACACTCAGACAGGATTCGAACCCTGACCTTCACATCACCACTAAACCAGACCTGATGAGCCTAACATTCAGTCCACACACACGTTCATCGATGCGGGTCTTATTTTTAATTTCTCTTCATTTTCCCAGATGGTTTATTTTATTTGTCACGGTTCTATTCAGCGTAGTAACCCTCTTCGGTGGCCGCATGGTCTAAGGCGTTACTCTAGTAGACTATGACGGAAAGATCAGGGTTTCAAATCCGGTCAGGTGTAATGAGGGTGTTTTTTCCTTAATTGTTTTCCACTCTCTCTCTCTCTCACTCCTCTCTATCCCCACAAATGCGAGTACACTTCCTCTAAATTCAGCCTTCCTCATCCCATGACTCTTTAGCGCAATTAGTACATAAACGTATAACTTGTGAGTTTCAACAAAACGCTGAGGTTGGAAGTCTGCCCGATAGTTTTTGTTCAACTCCATACTCTCTTGAAGGCACTCTTTTAAAACCTTTTCTGAACGTAGAGACGAACTGTTTGATTTGGCAGCCCTTATTCCATTGATGTGTAAGTTTACATCAATTGTGTACTTACCTTGGAGAATGCCGAACAAAATGTTCGATGAAGACAAAAAGTTATATCGAATAGGCACAATAAAAATGTGAACATTTAAGAATCTAAAATTCCCAGAAGACCTATTGCACAATTTATAGATTCAGAATATCAGTCATCAGACTCAGTTGCGTAGCTCAACGCATTTTGTAGCTGTTGGTAATGATGTTTGATCGTTGACACAGCACGTGAATTGTAGTTCCATCGTGTTTGCGCTGGATGGGATAGTTTAAACCCATACTAACGAAGTACTTCTGCACGAAATGTAGATCTATTGAAGGAGGAATGAAAATGCAGTGAAGTTGCAAATGAAAAATGTAACTTCTTTAATTGTTTTGGCACTGTGTAATAGTATTAAGTTCAGCTGGTGCACACATCACTGGACAAAAATAGTTTTTAAGATATTTTTGTTGAAGATGGCTTGCATCCCACGAAGACAACCCGCCATAACTGATGCTCCATTATATGTTTGGCAAATAAGCTTTTCTTCCATGTTGTATTTCTCTATGACGGCAATAAATTTATTGGACAGACCCTCAGCACTTTTATCGCTCAAGACATCATAAAGTCCCCTAAAACGTTCTTCAATGTTTTTGCCATGAACATACTTAACAATTATTATGCAGAGTTGGGACTTTACAGAAATGTCAGTGGTTTCATCCAACAGAATCGACACAAAACTTGCGTCATTTATTTTACTTCGAATTTACTCATTCATGGCAATAGTGACTGATTCGATTAGATCATTCTGAATATCAAAATAAGTTCCCTTAAGCACAGTGTTGCTTTGTAAATGGTCATTTATTAACCCTTCCTCTAGGGCAAGCAAATTTAAGGTTTCTAAATAATTTCCTTTATTGAAAGACTCCGTTCTCTAATTATTGTTCCCCCTGAAAGCTTGTTCTTGTCTTCCTGAACGGCAAAACACATCAATGAGCCGCCTTCCAATCTTTCGACTGCGCCCAACATTAGTGTTATGTATAACAGCTTGAAATACAATAATCAATTCTGTATCTCCCCAGCATATGAAAAGCCTCGGCATTTTTAATGTGCAGTTTGCCGGCAGCATGTTTCGAAGCTACAAGTTCAATTTTTACTTTCTCTCTATCTTACAGGTAGAGAAAGTATGGTGATCGTCAAAAAAATCGAACTCGAGATTTTGATGAATTTTGACGTTTCATGACTTCCTGAATCCGAAAAAGTGGTTTTTGAATTTCCGTCTGTCTGTCTGTCTGTCTGTCTGTCTGT
>CABFWB010000267.1:228903-244879 GCA_902151455.1 Timema bartmani
ATTCTTATTTGTATAACGTTGCTTTCTTTAGATTTTTATAAAAAAAGAGATGCCTTTTACATTTTTTCACCTTTGAGAAATGTTTATTTTTCTATTATTGTCGTTAACGGCTCCGTCTAGATACTTATGTGTTTGTAAGGTCCGCAAGAAGAGCTCCAATGGGTGACCTGGTGGTCTAGGGGTAAGGTGTCGGACTTTTATGTTGGGAGTCCGGGGCTCAATCCTCGGTCCCGGCACGGATTTATCTGATTACCAAACCCTTCCTTCACCTCTGACAAGAAGTGTATTAATCACAACTTGTGAATGTGAGGAATACCAGTCCTCCACCGTGGTTCGGATTCCACGTTAAACTGTAGGTCCTCCATTTCATCACACAATCACCCTACCATTACACATTAGCGTAAGTGCGTATAACCAGAACGGGTAGTAAAACGCGGTGCTAATAATAATAATAATAAGAAGAAGAGCTCCACTCCAAGGTAACATTGCCAAGTCCACAAAACTCACGTGTATTCAAACAAATAAACATCAATAGGCGAATAGAAATTAAAGCATCGACAAATAAATTAAACGATCGCCAATTATATAAACGTATTGTATTTTCATTTAGCCATCTTTAAAAGTAAATTCATAGAAAACTTTAATAAATTAAGGCTATTGTTATTTTAACTAAAACACTGAACAGAATTTAAATGTATGGACCACGTTTATATAAAATTGTTTTATTTCGATGAATTTAAACGGAAAAAAATTATATTTTCCCCATTGGGTGACATGATACCACGTGATTAAGGACACGTGATTATAAATCAAACATTCCTAAGTACTATAAAGATACGGAGTTACGAAGATTTAAACCTCAAAAGGGTTTTTTGTATAGCACCACGTCTTACTACCCGTTCGGGTTATACACTTAACTTATGTACTAATTATGCTAGTGATTTTAGGAATGAGAAAGGTTATATGTATGGATAGTATACTATCCGCATTTGCGTGGAGGGATAGTGGAAAACCATTTTGCAAAAACCTCCCTCGGTACACCCGACTGAGATTCGAATTTCGATCTCCCCGTCATCGAAAGTCTAGTCTACTGCGAGAGTAGCGCGTTTGAGCATGTGACCCTCAAAAAAAATTAAAATTGTGTTAATTAATGCGTGCTTGTTACCACCACTAGCTTTTGAATTAAAACTCTTTCTTTGAATTTGGATGCTTGAGTGTTTTTTTTAAACTCTTCTTGTGACTGCTTTAGCTGAAATGACCTTCGGTAGTAAACTGCAGACGCAGTCACATCTGATGCATCAGGATCTTGCCGTGGAGACGGTGGGCTCCGCCCCTGGAAAGAGGTCCCCCTTACACGGCTGTCCTTTCTGCGAGAAGAAGTTTGACCGTCCCTGGGTTCTCAAGGGACACCTGCGCCTTCACACCGGCGAGCGGCCCTTTATCTGCCCCGTCTGCGACAAGACTTTCGCCGACAGGTGAGAGTACCCTGCCAAGTTGTGGACGCAACCCGCCAAACTCTTGTGTTTGATAGTTTGTCTAATGTACAGGCGTTGAGTACACGGAGATATATTACATACAATATTCTTTTATAACCGGGTCTTACTACCCGTTTGGGTTATAAGCTAACGTAATAATTACGCTAATGGTTTTAGGGATTAGGTAGATTATATTTATAGGAAGTGTACCCTCATTTGCGTGGAGGAAGAGTGGAAAACCACCCTCTGTACACTCGACCGAGATTCAAACCTCAATCTCCCCGTCATAGGCAGTTTAGTCTACTGCGAGAGTATCGCCTTAAACCATGCGGCCACCAAAGCGGGTAGGGATAAAATAACTATACAAGACTTAGCCTTCCACCTACACCTCTGATCTCTTTTTTTTTATCGCCGCGTCTTACTACCTGTTTATGTTATAAACATATATGATAATTACTCTGATGGGTTAGGAATGAGGAAGGAAGCATTTTAGAGATATTATACCTGCATTCACGTGAAAGGAGGGTGGGAAACCATCTTGGGAAATCCACCCTCAGTAAAACTAACCAGGATTAGAACCTTGACCTCTCCACATTCTGCAGACCAGTCTAACATGATAGTGACGCCTTAGACTATTCGGCCACTGAACCGGGTTTGTTCTCTATTGAACTAATGGTTATTAAGTTTTATTGATTGAACTACGTGTTGTGATAGTAACTTTATACAGCAGATTAAAATAAAGTATTTCAAACAATTATGCAAAAAATAAATTTAGTTATAAAATTAAAGTTATAAAACTAAGCGTATTATAATTCTATTTTTTTTTGCAGCACAAAACAACAAAAAGTTCCACACTTCGATTTTTTTCGAGAAAATTTCATATTCTGGTTGGCTTCGAATTTAAAAAAGTTGACTACGTCCACCCCTAGTTTTATGATTTGTCTCATTCTCTGGACCACCATTTTAGCGTCAGGGTTGTTAAAACATAAATAAATTTTTGGTCATATTTGTTAGTCAAAAACTATAATAAAATATTGTATTCCGGGCTCAATTCCCAAGCCCAGGTGTCATTTTTCAATTTAAAGAAGATGGTATTTAGATGCGGCTATAACTGTAATTAAAAAAATATATTAGCTTGGCTATTTAATCTCTCAGAACATATTATGTTACATTTTTATAAAACATACACACCTAATCACGCCGTTCCCTTACGGCTTACAGGGTATACAAACTGTGCATCTAGCTACAAAACAACTCCGTACTTAATCCATCCTCACTAACTTTCTCCACACTTCCCTATCCTTGCATACTCACTTCAACAACATCCATACACCGAGTTATAAACGCTCTTTTAGTCTTAAAACTCTTAATGTTTATCTTTTTCCACACATTCGTCTACATTTACCCACGTCTTACATGGCCTACTCCTTCCTTTTGATCCACACTCTACCTTCATATATTTGCTTATCACTCGATCCACATTCATCCTCTCAACATGCCCAAACCAGCGTAAGACGCTTCTTTCACATCGACCACACTCCTTCAGCACCCATTCATCACTGACTGTCCACTCAAGATTAAAAAAAAATTAAATAAAAAAATTTAGATAGCTCATTCACCTTGCTCTTGTGTTTCTCCTGACAAACCTACCCTTCAGTTAATTAGGCCCTAATTACCTCATTGTGTAGATGGGCCTCTAAACAATAATAATAATAATAATTAGTCAATTATTATATTTTATAGGCATTCTAGGTGACCTGGTGGTCTAGGGGTAAGGTGTCAGACTTCTGTGCTGAGAGTCCGGGGTTCAAACCTCGGTCCCGGCACAGATTTATCTGATTGCCAAACCCTTCCTTCACCTCTGACAAGATGTGTATTAATCACAACTTGTGAATGTGAGGAATTCCAGGCCTACCACCGTGGTTCGGATTCCACGTTAAACTGTAGGTCCTCCATTTCATCTCACAATCACCCTACCATTACACATTAGCGTAAGTGCGTATAACCCGAACGGGTAGTAAGACGCGGTGCTAGTAATAATAACAATAATATAGGCATTCTCTAAGGGGACAAAACATTATTTGGTGATAATGGTGAATTTATAAGTGTCTTTGGTGAAACATATACATTCGGCTGTTTGGAAATAACAAAAGTGCTGGATTGAATCCATCTCGTAAGACCAGATTTCTCATCCCTCACCAGTATAACAACTTCTTCCCAATTTAACTGTGATATATTGCAGATCCAAACGACAAGTACTTTCTTTCATATCGGCTGCTGTCTTCCAGGTCCAACCTGAGAGCCCACCAGCGCACCAGGTCACACCACCAGTGGGAATGGCACTGCCCTTTGTGTAACAAGGCGTTCTCCCAACGGCGCTACATGGAGCGGCACCGGTTGGAAGCTTGCCAGAAGTACTATAACCAGACACAACAGAGAGCCGGCATAGCACAGGCCATCGTCAGCTACTACCAGGTGGCACAGCGGCAAGGGATGAGTTGTACAACTCTGCCCTGATGTATCATCACCAGTATCGACACACAGATACATTTATCTAGAGCACTATATTCACGCTTGACATACAAATCGTTTTATTCTGCTCTTCAAAGCGATCTTTTGTTTATCATATTTCTTGCAAACAAAATTATAAATTTACTAGCTTTTACCCATCGATAATTGATAAAATCTTTTAATTTTCAACCAAATTGTTTTGGTCATAAATCAAACTTTATTTTTTTCAAATATCTGCGTTTTTCTCAGCTCTAGCTGTAAATAATATTTCCGTATTATGCTGTCTTTACTTTAACATTTTAACTATAATCACATTCATATTTACTCGTAAAATTAAAATCACAATTTATCTCTTATATACGAAAAGTTTAAACATTAGTATTGTAAAATTAATGTAAAATCAAAGGTTGGGAATAGTTCTATATGTTATTCCAGGACATACTCTACCTACATACCAAGTTTCATTAGAATCCGTTCAGCAGTTTTAACGTGATTGAGTAACAAACATCCAAACACACAAACTTTCGCATTTATAATATTAGTAAGATTAAATGATGGAAGTGTTTGAAAAGTTTTTTTTTCTTCATAAAATTTTGAAATGTTTTCCTCATTATGATCTATATTTAGGAGGAACTTTCAGTGGTTTATTCTCAATTCTTCAGCGGTTTGAGAATCAGATCATTATCCGAACCGCCACATACAATGATAAAACAAAGGTAAAGCGTGAGCTCATTAATTTGGATATTGGTTTAGTGGCGTCCGAGCGAAGAATACCAATGGAGGGAATTTAAAACACTGTAACCATCAAGTAACAAGTAGATGCACAATTACTTTTTTAGAATCGTGAACATATTATGGAACAATATGATGACTCATTCGCCAACTAGTCGGATGCTTTTCCCTCAAGAGTGCTTTGTGATTTTCCATTTTTATTTTCGAGGTAGAAATTAAATGTTAGGATTTTAATTACTAGTGATTACATTTGTGTGGCTCTTAGTTTATGTATTTTTCTATAGCAGATTGCATGTAAACATGACAAGAACGACTAAATGTTTATCAATGAGGTGGCCCAATGGCTAAATATTTTTATTAGTGAGCATGACTAGATAAAATTAATAAACATCACGTAATCATGAAAATATAATTAAGCTGCCATCTTTGACCAAAACATCTTTTATAAGTTGTGTTTTTCATACAATTCAAGCTTATCAAGAAAAATTAAAAAATTATATTTCTACTAGATAGCAAAATGAAATTTCAGGCAATATGGCCGTCTCTTATCTACTTATTTAGGTCTCCTGTATCATCAATTATTTTGGCCGGCTTTTCTGCGATAACTTTTATAGTTAAGTTTATTTTTTATTTGATGTGGTTCTATGGGGAATATGCTGTGCGAGTTCAACAATTCAATTAGTTTCTACGACATACGCTTCGGTGGCTGCATGGGCTAAAATGTCAGACTCACAATAGACTAACTAGACTGCCAATGAGAGGAAGATCAAGGTTTGAATCCCGATTGGATGTACTAAGAGTGGTTTTCCACTTTCCCTTCACACAAATGTGGTACACATCATCTAAAATTCAACCTTCCTCATCTCTTACTCATTAGTGAAATTAGTAAATATGATAATAACCTGAACAGATAGTAAGATGTGATAAAAAATAAATAGAAAAATATATGTGGCTATCAAGACATCAAACTGTCATATGGGAAGAAATTTATCGATGAAGCCGTATTGTATGAATAAATTATCTTGAAATGTGTCAAAAACCCTTCAATACCAATGATTTAATACATGTTGTATGTATACTTTTTTTTATTTAATGAAACCAAGCCTTCCATAGGAATTGAAGATAATATGGCTGTGTTTGTGTTATTTTAATCGAGTTATTTCTATTAAAGACTTTTCTTCATCATATTCTTGAAAAAGATTTGATAGTAAATTTGACTGTATGATGGTAGCTTTGATAAATAAATACGTTACTTACCAAACAATTACTGTACGAAAAAAAATGAATTACCGCTTAAATTATCGATATAGATAATTTAGTTATAATGAATTTTTATAATGTTTAGTTATTATTTACCAAGAATATTTTAGTGTATAAGTAATTAGAGTCTCAATAACAAGATAACAAAAAAAAAGAAGTACATATTACGTTTGCACAAATGAGTATTTATTATTCAAAAATAATTTTAAATTTTTGGATACAAACACTGAATATTATTTTATTATATAGTATGATTAAAAATTAGTTTCTTATAAGTTAACAATTTATTTTTTTGCTGCATAATTTAAAATAGTATTAGGAAATTATGATATAATCTAAAATAGTCTTTATGAGTTGTAACAATAGATCGAGCAGGGGGAAGATAAAAAAAAGAGCGACACCTGAGAATTCTACTGAAATATTCAATTTTTTATTAGTGTCCACCTGTTTCAATCCATGAATAATGCACATTATTTTAGATAGTCTTCATTAGTAGACAATTTAAATGAGATCAGTGAAATAATTTTACAATATTTAAAAAATTAATATTAAAAACAATTTCAATGATCTCAATTTCACTGTTGTCAAGCGAAGAAAGCAGAAAACCGCATTTTGATGCAGTTTTTGGATTTAAGTGTAATCGTATATTTGATTTTATGGTTAACTGGCCTTGAGATGAGCTTTTAAGTGTTATATGCATTGTATGAAAAAATAAATTAAGCATACTTCACTGTTATTAATTTTAGATTCTCAGAATTGCTTTTTTTTAGGGGTGTGCTAATATACATTTTTCACTTGTAGTAGATTTGGAACGAAAACAATGAATTTTTTTCCAGTTCAAGTAGTATAAAGCAATATCTGTACAATAAATATTTAAAGATGATTTTTCTGTAAAAGGTCCATGGACAAACCATAAATAAATACAAACATATTTTTTTTTAGAATTTTCTTTTTGTGAAAAAATTTATAGTCACATAAATTCGAATTTTTAAATGGCTTTAATATGATTACTGTACAATTTTTTTTTAATATTAGACAAAAAGAAATATTTGGGTACTCTATTTGCTTAGAAAGTTTGTCTTAAAATTGAATAAAATTAATCAAACAAGTAATCTTTGAGAAAAAGCATGAAATTTTTGAGTATTCAAATTGAGTTTTGTGAAAAAAAATTTTGAGTTGAATTTGAGCAGCTACTCCACTCAAACTCGAGTACTCGCACACTCCTATTTTTTTTTTTATCTTTCTGTGGATGAAACTTTTTTTCTCTTGGTTATTTTTTGAAATACTATTATCATTTTACATATTTAGAACAAATAATCTAGACATTGAGCCTGATTATTATACATTTAGTTAGTAGATAATGTGTTACTTAATAAGGTTAATTTGACTTTTTTTACTGTGTGGTTAAGGATGACCAACTTAATAAATATGGGTGAACTATGCTAATTTTACCTAAAATTGCTTTTGTCTAATTTTGTTAAAAGTATTCATTGGTACTATTACTAAGAAATAGTCCAGATGTAAACCTTATTTTCAAAGTCCCAGTTTTACCATCATTAGATAAATATTCAGTTAATTTTTATACAACATCTATTTCAATAATTAGAATGCTCGACCATGTTTATTTTACTTTGATCAAGATGCTACAAATCCAGAAAATTACCTTTTCTAAAGATGGTAGAACTGGTCAAGTGGGTTTACTTAAAACAAGACTTTTCATTAATCTTGGATTATTTTGGTCAAATGATTTGCAAGACTTTTTAACCCATCATCAAAAGCTGTACTAAATAGAGTGTATAAAATCTGTGTGATACAAATTGGTCATCCTTACTCTGAAATAAGTTTGATGTAGTGTTGTATGAAATGTAGTTTTTGGCACTTGTAGAACATTATTACAGTATATCATTAAAAGTAAAATACAACTTTAAATTACACCTCTTAAAAAAAATGGTAGAAATAAATTCACAACATGTAAAAACATTAATATCATACCAGTAGATAAATCTAAATTAATGTGATAATTATTACTATCAAATTAATTTTTGAACACAAAATACACAACAACTACATGCATTTCTTCAAATTCATTAATGGTTGTGTGTTAATTAATACATATGACTTAGTTATCAAATTTTTTTTTTAATTCTTAAAACTGTTCACATTCAATATACACAATGACTTCTGTCATTCAATAGATCCATTTTGTTACCTGTAAAAAAGACAGGCAAAGGCATATCGTTTGGATGAAATTAATTCCCTGCAGTAGTTCAGCACAAAAGGTCAAATATATTTGAGCTTTTTGAAGGAGATGCTAAAAGAATATATATAAAGTATAAAAAAAGTTACACTTTTGTTTACTTTCAATTTGTTGTTAAAAGGCTAAGTGAAATATAAAATAAATATTGTTTACTAAGAATGTCTTTAATAATAATGTGATGTGTATAACCTAAACGGGTAGGTTTTTTATCACTGTGTCTTACTACCCATTAAGGCTATATGCCCTAAACAGGTAGTAAGACGCGGTAATAAAAAACGTGTTAAACCTAGTTTTTACATTTATATATGTAGCAATAATACTGTAGATATTTAAGCTCTCAAGACTGAAAATGATCCATGTTTTAAGCATACATGCTCTTCAAACCAAAGAATGGTCACACTGTATATTTATCACACAATATATAAAAACTTAAAATTGCAAAATATGATATTGAAAAAAAATTGTTTTAAAATTTTGTATAAATGGAAGAACAAACTATATTCTGTTCACCGTAGGAATTGTTTTCTGAAAGGTCTTCTTCCCTACCAGAAAGCTATTATATAGTAGAATATTGGTAGGAAAAAAGACCTTTCAGAGAGTAATTCCTACCGTGAATGGATTATAGAATGAAAAATACAATATGACTTTAACAATGAAAAGAAGAACACAGTTCACACTTTACATTGCTGCCACCGAACAAAGAATTAACGGCTGCCTCTTGAAGAAAATCGATCGTTACCACCCAATACCTCGAACTAGTTTTCATTCAATCTGAACTCATCAGGAGGGAAAGCAAAGCGCGCAATACAACTTCCTAAAAGAGGAAACCAAAAAACTCAAAAAGGGAGAAAAAGGAAATGTGTAAAGAATGATTAGGATACTTAGAAACATGTAAAAGGAACAAATACCACAAACGACAAACATAGGAAATGGACATAGGATGTGAATATATATATAATAATTTTACTCATTTTTGTAATTTTTGATTTCCTTGTGGAAGGTGCGTTACACATTCTCAAAAGAGTTCAGTGGAAATAGTGTAGAGTAAGAACTGTGTTCGTATCTTCATCATGATTTTTTTTTATATATATTTTGCCATGCCTCTTTTCCTTCGTGTATTTTTAAAAATGTAGGCTAGCTTCAAAATTTTACAATATGAATCTACACATTTTACTTATCAAAACTTAAGATTAAAAGTTATAATAAGCAAACTTGAGCACGTAATTTCAAAAGGATTCACTATTGTTTGTTTATATTCTTTTATTTATAAATGTTACCAGAGTAGTACACAATGCATCATTAAGATATCACTTCATAAAATAAGACACCTGTTTAAGGCCGACAGTTGCTATTGTTTCTTTAGTTAATATAAACATTAAACACACTAAGCATTTAAGTCTGAAAAGAGGTACAGGATTAAACATTCTAAAAATAAAATCTTAGCCAGATTTTAGTTTTAAAAAAAAGTCTAAATATTAAACAATAAGGGTGTGCGAAATCCACTTTTTCAATTCGAAGCAAACTCGAACCAAATATATGAAATATTCTTAAAGCCGAATCAAAGTTTAAATATTTTTTGTTAGTTATATTATGCTTGAAAAAAATGTTTTGTTGATTTATCTAAAATTACTTTGAAATTGTTTTGACTGCACAATTGTTTTTAATATTTAGTTTGATTCTGATAAAGCAAGTTATTACACCAACTTACAATTCAATTATTTCAGATTTTTTTCCCATATGAATTTTGTCTTGTACTGTACATAGCAGCTCAGAATGGCAATAATCAAACATTATTGGCAAATATTCATAATTGTCGAAACCGGATTCTTTTCGAAGCAAAGTCGAAGTTGATATTTGTTTTCGAAGCTTCCTACACCCCTATTAAACAGTGTTACATAATCAAACAAGTCTTAAATGTCATCAATTAAACACAAAAATTCTAGCAAATCAATAAGCTGTTGAATATTATAATTAATTTTGGTCAGAAACAAATTTAAAGTTCTACATTATTTTAATATTTTGGGCCATGAAATATGAATCACTTAAACAGTATTGTTCTTACAGCACATTATATATATTTTACAAACCTATCACCAATAAACATAGCTAAGCTTACCATTAGGAAGTACAGAACACATGGGCAGTCAAATAGGAACCAGCATTTAGTCAAATCGAGCAAGCTTCCCACACAATGACGACACTACAAATATCAAACTTTCAGATCAAAAATATAGTAAGCAGAACGCACCATAGTTGGTGTGAACAGTTTTTTTGGTTTGTTTTTTAGTACCCCATCACCTTACTACTCGTTCGGGCTATACACTCTTAACAGTTTGTGTTGGATTATAGGATCTACTTTTTCACTCTTTGTAGGTTGGTCGTATAAGAATAAGTTGAGTCATTTGATCTGCTTGTTATTCCAAACAGTTAATATAGATAAACTAAATAGGTATCTAACTAAAAGTTAAATACAACACTAAAAATAAGCTGCTCATAAATTAAATGCTAAAATATAATAGTCACTCAATAATAAATAGCAAGTCCATTAATATTAATAGTGAATACTGTAAAACACAAATCCAGTTGTTATGAAAAGGAAAAAAAAAAAAAATTAANAAGGAAAAAAAAAAAGAATTAATATCATACAGTTGTTAAATAAATAATGGTTGTTTCGATTACGAATATTTCAATAATATAATAAATAACACCTTGACATTAAATAATAAATCAAAACTGAAATTCATACACAATAAATCTATTTTATTCCAATTAGGGAACGTGTTAGAAAGAAATATATTAAAATAAAATATATATTTAGGTTCCTGAATGAGTTAATACATTTCCCCTGGAAAAATTTCCATTATGATACTATGTGTACAAATAAATAAGAATACCAATATAACAAAATGCCCACGATCATTAACTAATAAATTACATACCTACAGAAATCACAAATTAAATTTTGTGTTTAGACATTTTAGCAGACACTCACCACACTAATTAAATTACTGAATGAATTAATGATAAGGATAATTTAATGTTATATTAACGAAATAAAAATGTAATAATATGAATGTTAAAACATAATCAAAGACAATAAATGTTTAGGCCGTTTAAATCTATAAGTAGATTTAATTAGTATTCACATGCATTTTCACAACAAACAGAATCATGAAATGTCAGTGAGGAATTCAAACTTAGTATAGTAAGGATGGGCCCTAAAATCCTCGAATTCTTAAGTATATTAGATATTCGAGGATTTGAGAAAATTTCGAATCTGAGCATCAAACATTTAAATAAATATTTTTTTTTTTCAATTTTTATTTCAAGTGAAATTTGGTTCAGAACCAATTATAATTATTAGATGAACTTTAAACAATCAGACCCCAGACCAGTAATTTAACACTTAACTGAATGTATGAATGTTATAATGAATGGATCATAAGAAAGAATGTTTAAATTTAGTTACTATTAGTATTTTCTAATATTATATTATATTTTAATTTGCTTTTATATTCATAATTTTTTTCCGAGATTCAGATTTGGTATTTTAAGGTAGATTGGAGATTCAGATTCGTAAAATGGTGGATTAAACCCAACTCTACTATAGAAAAATTAAAAATACCTCTAAAAGTAAGAAACAAGTTACTGAAAAATTTTGTTAAATTGTTCCTGTGGAACATATTTTCTTTAATTAGATTTGTTTGAAATTCCTCTTTGACTTTACCATACCATTGTTTGTAAATATTCTTAACACAAATTCAATATTCCCTCAATGCTAAGGCCATGCAAGTAACTTTGATCAGTTATCATGTGTGTAAGTTTGTTAGTTTTTTTTATAGGCACTGTGATTACTAGCACTTGTGCCGTTTTTCCATCCCTCCATACAAATACTTATCAAAAGTATTCAGCTATTCCCTCTTTACTACCTATAATATAACATTTCCGCACACTCTGGGCTCAGTGAGCCGACACTTAATTGTACTGGTTTTGGAGTGTTTATATTGAGTATCTTATGCATACACAAACTACAGAACAAACCTACTTTTGTGTATTTCTTCGGGTACTAACACATACAATTGATTGACACCTGCATCAACTATGCAATCTATATGGATTTTATGGTCTATTTATTGGTTAGAGTTATCACAAATTTTGTCCATTAAATATTTACCCTTTTATTCCAGTTTTCTGGATCTTGTAATCCATGTTAGGGATTAATTACTATAGCAAAATGTGCATTGATTAGGATACTTGATTAGTGATTTATATTAATGAGCTAGACATATTGTGCTCTTCAAAAAAAAAATAAAAAAAAAAAAGCAACTGATGGAATTCCAAATTTTAAAACCTTAAGCCCTCCTCATTACAAACCAAGTAATTAAATCAAGAAACCCTGAAAGAAAAAAGAAAGTCTTTTTTTCCAAACTTGGTTATCAGACCTGTAAGTAAATGTTAATGTTAGTTTAATTCTAAATGAAATATATCAATTTTAGTTTTATCACTCGCTAAAACAATTAACAAATACAATTTTTTAATAGGGGCGTGAGAATGGCTGAGCAAAGTCAGGGTTGCCAATATTTATTATCACTCGCTAAAACAATTAACAAATACAATTTTTTAATAGGGGCGTGAGAATGGCTGAGGAAAGTCAGGGTTGCCAATCTCTATAGAAAATTCCTTTAGTTTTCCATAAGGAATTATCATTTTTCATAAAAGTGACTAGTATGAGGTTATTATACTACATGTCCCAATGTTTCAGGGAGAGAAGGGTGAGGAAATGATCTGTTTGAATCAGCATTTTTAGTAATTCAATTTGCTTTTTCTTCTATACATACAACTACAATTCATAGTTTGATGTTGAATGTTCCCAATTCACAAATATTCCATATTTTTTTGTTTAAATTTCCTGGAGTTTTTTTTTACAGAAAAAAAATTGTAATATAATTTTTTTCATGTGTGTGGCAGCCTTGCAAGTACAATGGAGGTTCAGGACTCATAAGGAACCATTAGAGCAGAGACATCTGTTAGGGGCTGTCCTTAAATTAGTAAGGATTTTTGGAGGAAGGGGGATCAGTATTTTTTTACAAAGGGGGAGAGGGGAGAGATGTCAGACTCCATCTTATGTAAGGTTTTTTTACCAATGTTTATAGCAAGGCAAAAAAATTCTTATTAAAGAATAAATAAATAATTTATAAAATTTCCCTTATATTTCACTTACTTATGATGTATTAAACATAATATTACTGCAATTAAAGTATTTTAAAATTTCATATCAATCGCATTATTACCAATTCCTCGTGCCCAAAAATAATTAAAATAATCTAATTTACCAAAGCTTTAAAAAAAATTAAGATGGAGGGGATGAAGGAGTGACGAAGGAAAATCTTATGATCCCTCACGTGTGGGAAGGGAGGTCAGATATATATACATAATTTAAGGACGACCCCTTAGTAGAAAGAACAAGTGTGGCAGCACACAGACCAAATTGAAAAGGAGGTTTCAATTGATTACCTTGGGTGTGGGTAACCTTTTGGCATTGGAAGGCAATATGTCGCTTCACGGATTTTTAATAAGGCCACCCCACTAACCGCATGTAAAGTAGATTAATTTTTTCCAAAATATCAAAGTGCACTGATCATAGATAAATAGAGCAATAAGTGTGGTTAATTTTTTTTTTTTTTTTAGAATATGCTTTATAAATAATTTTTCTTAGAATTTTGATCAATTAAATAAACAACATTGGATAGAGTATAATTTTTAAACCACGAAGATATATAAATGATAAATAAAGTGGGTAAAAAGAACACACTGAACACCTCAAAAGGATTACCCGTTAATCAAAAACCAACTTTACTCTAATTTTATTAATACAGGAAAAAAAAACTATAGAATATTAGGAAAATGGTAGAGCACAAATAAAAGTAAAAACACTAACACATATTTACACACACTTCGATATTTCGATGCTAAGGAAGATGCCATAATAGCATCGAAATATTGAAGTGTGTGTAAATATGTGTTAGTGTTTTTACTTTTATTTGTGCTCTACCATTTTCCTAATATTCTTTCATTTTATTTATTACAAATTGTTTTTGCTCATTGAACTTTATCTCATACATATAATCCATGAAAAAATTTGTTTGGAAGTTTATAATGGGACATCAGCCTGTAGACATTGATGATTCTTAAAAGTACACGCAGTGGTATGCTTGGAAGAGGGGTGGGATTAATAAAAGGAACAAACACAACGGCAAGGGTGTAAAGTTTGACTTGTTTGCCACTTTTGACTGTAAAAATTATTTTGCTTCCATCCCTCCCAGTTTTTCCTTTCCTTTCCACCATTTGTAATATTATGTACCTCAAAGATATAAGTACAAACAGGTAACTCTGCCACGTCATTGGTTGCATCAATAGCCATACAAGTTTTCATTGCTTTAATCTTCTACTTTGTCCCATTATCTGTAAGAATAAGAAGTTTACTATCAGCCGATTTTACTTGTAAGGTACCTACTAAGTTGCAGGGGTTTTTTTTACTTAAGAAAGTGTCATTGTTAACAGTGAGGAGGTGTGGAACGTGAGAAAATACCAGTGTTTTTACAGTTTTTATAACAAAACATCTTTTTGCCCAAAATAAATAAAATATTTCGCCAAAAGAAACAAATAGTTTAATTTTCTTCACATGGTTATATCAATAGTTGTTGAATAACTGTCATGAGCATGGTGGCATTCCCACAAACGAGATATACCGACCGAGCGGCCGTTGCCGTTAGCGATGATAGTGCTAACATACGTGGATAGAGGGTGTTACATGGTCAGCACAATGAACCCTCGGGCCATTAATCTCAGTTTTCTAAAGTAGAGCTGCTACTTATTTATTCAAGTTGCTCCTCATTTGTCCTCACAAGGCCGAGTTTGACCTCATTCTGGACCCACTGCTTTACAAATATATTTTAAAAGCGCCGGGGATCGAACCAGGCACTTCTGGATCTGTAATTAGGGAACTCTGACCCCTAGACCACTGAGGATAAACTTTTTAAATCAATAGAAAAAAGTTGTTACTAAATTCCAGTACACCCTTGACAGATATTTAAAAACTGTTGATATAACCAAGTGAAGAAAATAACATTCGCTTCTACCGGAGAAATATATTATTTTAATTGGCAAAAAAAAAGTTTTTCTATAAAAACTGCAACAACGCTGCCCTTAACTCATGTTACCTACATCCCCACCATAAATTTATTAAATGAAATAACAGCCTAAGTATATTTAATTTTTGATATGTCCCTTAGGAGCAACTAAGTTTGACATATATCCACTTTAGAATGTATGTTGTAGAGTATTTACCTAGAGATGTGTGAGAACCATTTTTATCGATTCGAGACGAGAATATAAAAAAGTATCGAGACACGAGATGAGACAACATCCTTTGAAAGTAAAAAAAAAAAAATTAAACTATGTTTATTAAAGTAAATATATAGTTTATAGAGCTCCTTTTTTATATTTGAGCAGGCGCTTGATTTAGATTGTCTTATACAAGTTCAGTCAAACACTTGAGATATAACTCAAACATTTTAAATACAATTAATAAAATAGTGATAAGTAGTTACAATAAACAACATTTATAATTTAATTTTGTAGCGTAACAGCTTATATATTGTCAAAGTTCGATAATGAAAAACAATATTTTTAACCAAAACATTTCTTAATAAAGGCTGTTTTTTTTTTTTTTTGTGTGTGT
>CABFWB010000267.1:245057-297988 GCA_902151455.1 Timema bartmani
GGGGGGGGAGTGATGTGGCCTATTTTTGGGTTATTACGGTTTTATAGGAAATAATAAATTCTCGGTTTGGTTTTATAATGTCTTAGGTCCATTATTGGATTTTTTTTACGATTTCTCAAAATTTTCAAGATTCATTTTTTAACTTTCAAGATGAGATTGAGATTATTTTTTTGGAGATATTTTTGAGTCTCGCACGTCCGTATATTTACCTTGAGGATAGGATGATGTTCTAGCAAACTTAGTCATGCTGCTCGTCCACCTCCAGTTCCCTTATTCCTTCACTGTGCTGTTTTCTGCCGACCATCTCTAGCAACGCCTTTGCTCCAAGGTCAGCGTCTAGGATGCTCTTAGAGGGCTGCACATAACACAACAAAACTCTCGTACACTTGGAAAGGAACCATCCGGCCCCTGAGAAGTTGTTCAGAAGCAAACTAGCACACTATAGGACACTTTGACCCAGATTTTTTTTTTTGCATCGCAATTTACTAGCCATTCGGGTTATACATTTATGTACTAATTACGCTAGTGAATTTTAGAGATGAGGAAGGTTATATTAATAGGAAGTGTACCCGCATTTGCATGACAAAACCGGTTTAGAAAAACCACGTTCAATACATCCGACCAAGATTCGAACCTCGATCTCCCCATCATTGGCAGTCTTGTCTACTATGAGAGTAGAATGTTAGACCATGTGGCCACCTGAGTGGCTTACTGACATTGATTATACAGTCAATCATAGTATGTTCATTAATGAGCAGAGAAATCATCTGATAAAATGTTCTGCCAAAGGTCATGCTAATTTTAAATGTAAATTAATATTATTTGTTTGTTTGAGTGCTGAATGGCGCATAATGATTTTTTTTATAGATAAATCAGATAAAACTATTTGTAATATTAAATTTTTAAAAAAAACTCGTTAATTTTTCTAATTGAAATTTCAGGGTGGGTAAAAAAAATAATGTAAATGCCCACATGGTTACTGTCAAAGAATGATACCAAATAAAAGAATTGTTAATTATAAAAGTGAAATAACTTTCTTTTATTTTTACTTTAATGAAAAATATGTGGGTTTTATTTTGAATTATTTAGTGTTCAAATATAAATTTAAAAATATATATTTAAAGACGCATGCCACTCTCTTCTGAAATCCTTTAATGTGCCCCTGTTCACAAACAGCATGGATACCTCTTGCCTTAAACTGTGTGCTAACCGATGTGGGCAAATCAGTTACTTAAAAGGTTTACGAAGAGGGTTACCCACTTCGGTGACCTCGTAGTCTAGAGCGCTACTCTCGCTGTAGACTAGACTGCCGATGACGGGGAGATCAAGGTTCGAATCTCGATCAAGTGTACTGAGGTTTTTTTTTTCCTAAATGGTTTTCTGCTCTCTCTCCACACAAATGTGAGTACACTTCCTTTAAATACAATCTTTCTAATCCATAAAACCATGAGCGTAATTAGTACATAAGTGTATAACCCGAACGGGTAGTAAAATGCGGTGCTAAAAAAATATATATAGGAAGATGGTTGTAGAGAAATAACAACTTTATACAAAAATGCCAAAAAGGCTCTATCTTTTAAGAATGAACCAATGCTCGCATCTTATTGAGATATAGTCCTGACTTTCATTAAGTTAGTAATGAGAAACAAAAGTCCATGCATAAACAGCATGCACAACTTTTTATCAAAAATGGACACTCATAATTTCAATAAAAGCATTTCATTAAGTCAGTTTTCTTTAAGAAGTAACCAGTGGGTACCTATCTGTCCAGGGGTAGCAAAGTTATGTGAACTATTTTAACTATCAAAAGGCGATAGCCATATTGTTAATATTTTTATTTTTGTTCATAGCAATTTTTTCTTTGATACACGTCAGACAGGCACGCACACGTACAAACACAAAACATTTCTCTTAAGACTTAATTGAAATTTTGTTAGGTATGAATAATATAAAATATGAAAACAAGCAAAATAAATTATAATAAATATTTAGATTCTTTCGGCGTTCATTTTTGGTGATTGAAAAATTTAATATTTTGAATAATACTATAACAGAATTAATACAACAACACATTAATCAAGGTCAGGCAGTTAGTTGTATTGTTAAATGACACAAAACTTTATGTTTTGTGTCACTTTCTTTAGTCCGGCGAAGGTTCATAGCAAATATAATTTCCAATTTGTATTCCTTTTTGAGAAATTGAATAATAGTAAATGGGTGTATTCCATTAATAACCCACAAAGTTTTCAAATAAGTATTTTAGTATAGTGCACAAGAAATAACGTTTCAAGTTACCACAAACACAATCCAACCAATCTCTTATTACTTTATTACTGTATTTCTTCATCATTAACCTTTCAATTTTTACTCCTCTTGTATTGAATTAGCTACACTAGATATCATCTCTGACCATATCTCGACATAACCAAGAGCGAGGAGATTTGGCAATAGTTAACTGAGAGAGAGCAAAGATAAAGCTTTTCTCCATAAGAACTGCGGTTCTCTCAGCAATGATATTGGGTTTAATATACTGTGAATGTTCGAATGATTATCACAATAACATTCAAACTAGAATAACACAATGGTTTTCATAGATACAAGCTTACATTTTGGCCGGAGAAAGATGAAAAGTATAAGTATAAAAATGTAAATTATGTTTATCAAAGTAAATATATAGTTTATAGAGTTCCTGGCATTTGAACTAGCACGTGCTTTGGATTGTCTTATAGATAGTTCATTCAAACACTTGAGATATAACTCATACACATTGTAAATGCAATTAATAAAATAGTAATAGGTAGTTACAATGAACACCATTTATATTAATTTTGTAGTGTAACAGCTTATATGGTCATAGTTTGTTATTGAAACACAATATTTATAACCGTAACCTTTCTTAATAAAGGCTGTTTTGGGGGGGAAAGTACGACTTATTTTTGGGTTATCACGGTATTATTGAAAATAATAAATTCCCGGTTTGGTTTTTTAAAATTTATTGGGCTATTTTTGTTCTTTTTTAATTTCTNAAATACGGCCTATTTTTGGGTTGTTATTAGGGTTGTCAAAGTCGATTCTTCGATACCTCAATATCTTCGATTCTTACTAGTATCGAAAGAATCATCTTAATATTACGATTTTCTATAGTTCGATTCTTAGCTCCAATGAAAGTACTGGCAACTAAGAAAATGGCAAAATTCAGAACAAGTAGTAATCAAATATCTTTGATATCAGTTTACCGATTTGCCGTAATTTGCTACAGTATTTTGGTTCAGTTACCAATCCTATTTGATGAATTTAAAAGACTTTTGCTTTCGACAATTATTGTTTGTTATACCTTTTTTTTAATTATTTGACTCAGTGAGGCTTTACTTGAAGGTAAAAATAAATACTTTCTAATGTAATTACGAATTATTTTATTAATTATGTAAAATATGCTTTAATACTTGGTAAACGGACCTTTTCCTTTGTTAAAAAAATGAACTTTTGTATTATTTACATTTTTTGTTTCTTTGTTATTCTAGAAAGTTGAATAAATATGTTTTTAAATGAGGTTGGATGCTTGGAAAAATAATTAAATAATAAATGTTCAAGAATCGAAATCGAGGTTGGACTTAATAATTGGAATCGAGAAAAGAAGGTATTGTGACATCTCTAGTTACTATGGTATTATTGGAAATAATAAATTCCCGGTTTGGTTTTTTAATTTATTAGGGCCATTATTTGCTTTTTTTAATTTCTTGAATTTTCGAGATTTTTCGAGTCTCGCACATCCATATTAAATACCTCTGATAAATGAAAAATTAAAAAGTATTATTCTAAAGAAAATTAAAAAAAAAAATATCCTTGCTTACATATCTCATATCAGAGGTTTATCTCTCAAGAAATATTTTTCTAATCAAACAAAATGTTATAAAAACAAACAAGTGCTGGTTAGTTTCAAACACTGATATCATTTTTCATACTCACTCCCCACAGTAGAGGGTTCTTGGTTTGAAAATACCGCTGTGGATAAACAGTGCAACACATCATTACCGATTCTAGAGTTATATTACATTGTGACATTTTGTCAAGGCAAATAACCAAATATTATTTTCAATATGTCTAAACCTATCAATATTATTTGCTAGTTTAATTCCTTAGTGTTCAATGTTTTCATTTGATAAAAGTGAGGTGATATTTTGAGTTTCTTTCGTTAACTGTTTATTTTTCTACCAGTCTCTTTTTGCTTGACACCAGCTATACAGAGTATTTAAGTGCTCTAAATGTCTAAAATCAAGAAAAATATGTTTAGATACTGTGGCATCAATATCTAAAAAAATACGCAAAGTTTTTTTTTTGTTTTTTTAATCCGAAATAATAAACTGCAACTGAATGACTTACCATTTCATCGTCCTCCTCAACCTTTGGTTTGGACCCTACCGCCCACACCTCTACATGGTGAGTCTCAAAGTTTTTGTTCGATGACAGCATGGGGCAGTTCTTGTAGGTGGTGCATGTCTCACTGCAATGGCCGATCCCAAACTCTGCATCGAGCCAGAGACCAAAGTAATTGAACTGACCACCCATACCCTGAATACGAACAAGGATCAAAATGGTAAAGATGAACAGAACTGTACCATTCCTGTGAGTGATTCAGTCAAAGACCAAACAAAAGACAAGATATTTGTGTTTTGATCCACCAGAATATAGTAATAATAATTATAATTATAGAACTAGCTCAAGGTAGGGATGGGTAACATACTTTTTTAAGTGCGGCAATGAACTTTCAAGTACCTAATGCCAAAGAGTAATTAAGGAAAGTAAATAAGATAAGATTTCATTCTTCAAATATTTTTCATACCACTAAGTTGACAACACTGCAGTCAACTTCCTGTTCTGTTTCATACATTTTGAGGAAGATGTTATGGGATATTAATTTTTAAATTCCGCCTTAAAACACATTAAGATACATTTAAGGAAGCAGTCTCATTTTCAGAGGAAACGCTTTATCTGCGAGTTAGAAAATATACTAAATCTACTTTCACATATTTGTACATCAGCTCATGTTATCTGCAACTGTTACTTTTGATATGCATTACCAATAACAATAAAATAACATTATTAATATAATAAAATGTTATCAACATTGGATGCAAAAAATTATGTTTGTATTCTCTAAAATGCTCCTTGAACTATGAAAATTTGACTATAATAAATGCAGCTCACCAATCCATTAGGCATCGTCTGTTGCTGGATGTTGAGGTATTGATAATGATTATTGTAACCCGTAGTTTCATAGCTCATCATTTCAGGACGCAGACCGAACAAGAAACATGAGTCGTCCCCTGAACATATATTAGGATATTTTAATATCGTGCACAAATTAAGAAAATTTATATCAACTTAGGACAAACACTCAGTTATTTTATTATACTTTTGAAGAATAATTTCAATTAAGATGAGGCCTAGCAAGCCGGTAGTGGAAAATATATGGTTTGAATAAAAAATTGACCCAGGCCCCAGGCCGGAAACAGTAATGAATGTAAAGTTTGTGCTTACTACTTTTTATTCTGCCAAGCTAAAAACGGTATCATTTAAGCAAATTCCAATGTTGACCTCACAAGTCTCACCTAGGAAGTTGGGCCCCAGCTTCCAACTTTCGGAGGCAAACCCCCCAAAGACATGTCCTCCTGTGTCTTTGACAATAACCAGTGTGGGTCCCTGACCCATGATATGCCCGAGCATCTTGGAGAAACTCTCGCCGTGGACATCAGTGGAGAAGAGGAATCGCCATTCGCTGCGGAGCTTCCTCGGTAGGGACAGGTTCAAGTACAAGATATCTGCGAGGGACAGCGTTGAGGGAAACCTTTTTTGTTTTGTCATCTCTTTGCACTCTGGGAGGAGAAATTCCCGCACTTCTGCACTGTCGTTCATGTTAAAACTAAAATATATAGATAGGACATACAATAAATCATTTAATTAACAGTTATTTGATGAGTAATGTTGAGAAAATAATAAATGTGTTATAAGTGATTAGTGCTAAGGAATTTTGTAGACTAAAGCAGCTTATTATGAACGATGCCTAAACATCAAAGGACATACAATGGATAAATTTAAATTACAGCTAAAATTCCTATTAGATACTACTATGTACTGCTGGACGTGATTAACTAGGAATTAATAGACTTTGTAACAGTAGCAGAAAGTATCAAACCGGAAACAATATGAGTGTTTTTTAGGGTGGGGTTGAAGGGGGGAGCGGGGGGTGAATAAAGCGACGAGACTACTTATTTTATAGAATCCATTTTGCTTTGGCATAACTTAGTTGTCTACTCAAAAAATTATATCCAAATATATAGTTAAGTACTTGATAAAATCTTAGTTACTAAAATATGGTTTCTAGTCTTTCATAACATATTTTTTTAGCACCGCATCTTACTAGCCATTCGGGTTATACGCATGTACTAATTACACTAAGAGGTTAGGGATAGGGAAAACTTCATTTAGAGGAAATGCATTCAAATTTGCGTGGAGGGAGTGTGGAGAACCATTTAGGAAAAATTACCCTCAGTGCACTCGACTGGAATCGAACCCCAATCTCCCCGTCTTCGGGAGTCTAGTCCAATACGAGATTAGCGTGTTACACCGCACGCCCACCGAAGCGAATCATACCATATAAAATTATTAAATTGTATTCAGACCTGGCATGAGAAATAATTCGCTTAGCAACGATCAACCAATCATATTCACTATTTTATTTTGTGTTGGTGGCCTGCACAGCGCAAATGTTGTCTGTGGTCTTCGGCAAGATACTTTGTGCGATTGTTTTCTTCCCCCCGTGAATCTTCATTGCAGGATTATGTCAGCTCAGTTTGTTTCTTTAGCTGAGATAAGCCAAAGAATCATGATTATTTTGAGTCAGTCACTTTGTAGTTAGTTCACCACATTGAGATGAACTAGTTCAGTTGTAAGAATTGTTCAATGTGAATGGTGGCATAAGAACGTTTTTATTTGTGGGGGGTTAGTATAATCATGTGAATGGTGGCATAATAACGTTTTTATTTGTGAGGGGTTAGTATAAATCATGTGAATGGTGGCATAATAACGTTTTTATTTGTGGGGGGTTAGTATAATCATGTGCTGTTATAGGGGATTACATTTTTGGGATTTTAAAAACACCAGGAAAATATAATATTTAACGGTCCTGGTCCCATTGTGCATTTTTCTCATTTATTTTAGGCATGCCAAACGTTAGAATAAATACACACAACACAAATTAAGAAAAAATTATATCTGATGCAGCTCAACTACAAATTATGAAACACTAAAAATTAAAGTACGGTAGGTTTCAAAACATCTTGGCCCTATATTCATTACTAGCTATAAAACCACTAACTATTTTTGCAATTTCAAGTTTGTTGAGACTCTCGGGGTATGCATTAAGCATAAAAAGGTGATTTATTCTATGTCGCCTCTTCGTGGAGCAAAGATAATTTTTTTATGCATTCAAGCATTGAAAAACTTCTTTTTGCAGTAGCTGGTATCACTATCAGAATTTTCAAAATCGCTTCAGTGTGTGCTTCAAACACATTTTATTTTTACTATGATAACTTAGTGTGAACTTTGTATTATGCCTCAACAAGATCTTTACATTATCTATAAAAGTTTTACTAAATATTATTGGGAGGGAGGTGATTTACCCCCGCACCCCCGTCTTCCTGCGCCATTGAATGTGAATGATTTGTTCATGAGCGTCACACCTCTAGCGCCAAGGCCTAATTATTTTATCCATAGCACGCTTTTAGACTTGTTTCTTACCCATACAAGTTGTTGAGGACATATGAGTGGATCATGGAGAAGCCACTGCTCCCCACAAGCCACGACTCCAACCTCTCTTGGTCAACCGGAGTCTCAGAGTCTATCAGCTTACGACACCATGTGCTGGCCAAGATGTGACATTCCTCCTCAGAGACCGTGCAGTGCTTGGACTTCCAGCTTACAATCTCTTCCGCCTGTCGAGCCTCCTCAAGTATAAATAGTGATGCGATGACACTCTGAACATACTGAAATAGACACATATCATATGATGGGGTGGATGTGGAACATTACATTGTTTCGGGAAACATTTGTTTTATGTCAACTAGATAAGACATGTGGTATGCATGCATTTTATAGGAGGCAGTTCAGATTATATTTTTACCGGTTGTTCTCTATGGGTGCGAAACATGGCCTCTTACCTTAAATGATGAAAAGAAATTTGAATTTCTTTTCGTCATTTAATAGGGTGTTTGAAAACAAGGTGCTTAGGAAGATATTTGGTCCAAAAATGGATGAAAATAATGGGGAGTGGAGAAGGCTACATAATGATGAGCTGCATACCCTATACTCATCACCAGACATTAAAAGGGTAGTAAAATCTCGCAATTACGGTGGGCAGGACATGCAGCGCGAATGGGAGTGTCTAGAACTGCGTTCAAGGCGTTGAATGGCAAACCCAATAGGAAAAGACCACTGGGAAGACCCAGACACAGATGGGAGGATAACTTTTGGATAGACGTGAGAGAGATAGGGTGTGATGAGATAGACTAAATATAATTGGCTCAGGATAGGGATAGGTGGCGTACTTTTGTGAGTGTGGTGATGAACTTACGAGTTCCTAGTGCCATAGAGTAAGTAAGTAAGGTAGGACCTACATGAAATATGTCTATACTTTATTTAGAATAGGCCTATTTCGATCTGTACACCTCTTTTAACTATTTAAAATAAATACATTTTAGCGTAAATGTGTTAGTAAAACAAAACAAAAGACATCCTGTCAACATTGATGGTATATTTTATACACTTGTATTTCTCTATTTCAAGCAATATGAACGTTAGATAATGCATTGCTGTATGATTGATGAAGGATTATGTATTGGCACATATTGATGTATTAAAACCTTACTCAAAGATTATCAACAACTGGCATATGCAGCTTATAGAGATAAAACCAACTTTGGCCAATACTCACTCAAGATAACAGGTTACAAACAAGCTCCTGTTAATAAGATAACCCGCTTCAGTGGTCCCATGGTCTAAGGTGTCACTCTCGTGTTAGATTGGACTGCTGAAGACAGGAAGATCAGGGTTTGCATTCTGGTCGGGTTTAATGGTTTTCAATTCTATTCCTGCGAGTAGATTACCTCTAAAATGCCTCTCTTTCCTCATCCCTACCATATCCTATTAAAGTAGGCCTATCATGTATGTGTATAACCTGAACAGGTAGTAAAAGATGCGGTGATAAGAAAAATATCAGTGGGTTTTAAACTCAAATTTAAGAATAGACAATCATAAGCATCACAATTATAAACACATGGTAGAAACTACAGAGCTTTATGAAGAAGTTTTGAATTTTTGTTGTTTTAACAAGAATTTACTTTCTTACTAAGCCCTTAGAAAAATCTAGTCATATATTTGTCATAAACACATTCCTACATACAGAGTACAAAACACCACTCAATTTAATATATAATTTTGTTTGTTTTAACTATGATGTTGTGAAAGGAATTACTCTTTACCAATTTTCAATAATTTAATTTGCATGGAAGGAGAGTTGGAAAACATCTAGAAAAAACCAGCGTCAGTAGACTTTACCAGGATTTAAACCCCGATATCGAGTCTAACACAAGAGTGACACGTTAGACCAAGGATATTCAACATATTTTTTTGTTTGTTTGCGTACCCCCAGATAAAATGTCTCTTAAATTTTGTACCCCTCAAGTTGTTGGAACATCATGCACATTATCAAGGATGTAACAAGGTGAGGGGAAAGGGGGTTTGAACCCCCTTAGGGGAGTCCATACATATGTATACTAACTTTTATTTTGCTCAACGTATAGTATAGTAAAATTTTCTAGCAGAACCAAAGGCCTTGGGGGAAGCTGGTGGGGTGGTTAGGTTAGAAAATTTTACCTTACCTTAGGCCACAGCCGTTTTAATTTTACCAATAAAAGCTTTGATACGTATATATAGAAGGGTGGGTCAATCAAATTCCAGGTGTAGGGAGTCCGCACCCTCCATACACCTCTCTTTCTGTTAAATTTTACTAACCCCCTAAAGTGTCTTCGCGTACCCCCAAGGGTATGCGCACCCCACATTGAATACCATTGCGCTAGACCATGCAAATAGACCTATTGATACAGGTACTAAAAATTTAAATAATGTAAGGCCTAGCAAGAGAATTTTGAAAATCAAAAGTAGGCTATTGTTAATATTATCTGGTGATTTTAGGGATTTAATAATATAGAACTACTCGGGTGAACCCTGAACCATTCATACCATCCTCCGACATTTCTTCTTACCTTGACAACCTTGTGACTGGACACTTTAGCAGTCTTGTCTCCATCCGAGATAATACTGAATAGCGTGGCAGCCTTTTCATCATGAGTACCTCGCTCCAGGTGGGAAAAGAGTTTGACGACATCATCAAAACTTACAACCTTATCTTGATCACGCGCAAGATACTTGTTTAGTAGCGACAACAGGTGTGGATCTGCCGGACATTGCCACAGGCCCTGAAAGAAATTGAGCCCACTCCTAAATAACAATGATCGCAATTATTTGGAACCGATTCCAAATTGCTAGTTAATTTGATTTAAAAATAAGTTTTTAATTTACCGCCATTTCTTACTACCCGCTCGGGTTATGACCTATGTACTTTTAATTTTAATTTAATTTTAGCACCGCGTCTTACTACCCGTTCGGGTTATACGCTTACCTATGTACTAATTACGCTAATAATTTAATAGGGATTAGAAAGGTTATATTTATATGAAGTGTACCTTCATTTGAATGGAGAGAGAGGAAAACAATTCTTAAAAAACCACCCACAGTACTCGAGCGAGATTTGAACCTCGATCTCCCCGTCATTAGCAGTCTAGTCTACTGCGAGAATTAGACGAGGCGGCTACCAAAGTGGGTAAAAAAATAAAAAGTAGAAACACACGTATTTAACTAGGCTTTTAAATAATAGAAAATTAACTTCATAATTCTAGACACAACGAGTTGCAAATATATTTAAACTTTTCTTTTTGTTAAGATATATAATCTGTACACAATGTTTTGATTGGTCGTTTAGAAATATTCTAAATTCTTATTTTCAGTAGCTGTAAGGGATAAATTTAGACACAAAATGCTTAGCATCCAATGCCAAGGAGTGGTGAGAAAACAGAGGAGATGAAATTAGTAGGAGCCCCAACACACTAGTTGCCTAGTATAGGGTGTTAAAAAGATTTTTCATGTTGTAATTTAAAAGACAACTTCAAAGGACAACCATTAAAATTGATAAGCTCTACAAATTGTTTACTTGTAAGCATCTCTAAGGAGATTAATGGTGCTGAAATATACTGTTAAAGTTTGAGGACTTCTCAACCCAAGGAAAGCTTGGGTAAAAATTTAAAAAAATCAGAGACAAAAACTAAAGGAAAGCAAGGTTTTAAAGAGAAATATTTAAGGATATGATTAAAAAGCCTAACACAGAAATTGAGAAACTTTTGACTTTATTGAAGATCAAACCAACAACACTTCTTAAAGATTTGTCCACCACAACATCCATTCCATGCGAGGTTGAGCTTCAGTGATGACCGACACTTTTTATTGGCTTGCCAAGCTCTGTCGAAAAATGTGGCTTGGTGGCATCTAACTGCCCCCTATACTGGCAACGAGCGTACCAATAAAAATGTGATCACTTATCCCAGTTGGATTATGGTTATATTAAAATAGTGTACCCGAAATCCGTACTGTACTGTAACAGTTTTGAGTAGTAACATGCAGACATTCAAAATCGTCCAAAAATCTGCCCAAATCTGATACGACTGAAATTTAACAATTAGTATACTCTTAATGGGTGGCCGGATTTAGCCAAAAACGCTAGGCTCAGTGAAACGTGGTCTGGGCAGATTAGAACTTTGATCATACCTCAGCTGAAAATGAGAATGCTGGTAAGCATGTGGCTATTAGTATAAGTTAGGTTTTGGTACTTAGGGCTTATCAATAAAACAATTGGGTTGGTGACACACCAGCCTCAGAAGGTTCATAAAGAGAAAAACATAAAAAGAAAGTGACGATAGGAGCAAGGAATTTGGAAAAGTAGCCTATATTATCCTAACCATCAAGATGAACAATTTAATATACATTTGTGAGGACAGTTGTAAGGAAGCCCTTGGTCATACAACTCTACAGTAAAAGGCGTATGCCTATTCATTAAGGGCTTACAGATGTCTACCAAAACATCAAAGTGATTCTATACATATCCTGCACACTTTAGTGTACCTAATATTGTTTAGAACAGTGTTTTTCAGTGCTTAAAAATGTGAAGAATTCTGTGTTATCAACATAATTAGTCAGATATCCAGCTGAACATCACTGCTGTATACAGTAAATCATATTTATTAACCCGCTTTGGTGGCCGTATGGTCTAAGGTAGTGTGCTCACAGTAGACAAGACCACTGATGACGGGGAGATCAATGTTTGAATCTCGGTCGGGTGTAATGAGGATGGTTTTCCAGTCTCTCCACCAAAATGCAGGTACACTTCCTCTAAATATAGTCTTCCTAATCCCTAAAATCATTAGTGTAGTTAGTATGTAGGCGTACAATCCAAACAGGTAGTAAGGCGCGGTGATAAAATTAAAAACAAATATTAGGCCCCCTACTGAAAATCTTCTGTGACATATTGGTGACTTTCTAGTTCTTATCACAAAAATTTGAAAATGTTTAAGTCGTTGGAGGATAGTTGTCAAATAAGCAAAGTTAAGGGGTCGGGAGTGATTGGCTGCTCTGGTTTAGGGCACTATCAAGCCAAAACTTGACCCTAGGTCACAGACTCTCAACCTTACAGGGGTTTCACAGTACTCCTTTTGCCAGCTTGGGTCCTTCAACACTGGGCTTCGCTAATGTCACTGCTGGGTGATGATAGGACTAACTGCAGCAATCCTAGTGTTGAGGGACACAAACTACTAAAAGGAGCCCAATCATTTTAAGCTGGAGGATGAGTCTCTGGGTATATTATTTGTCTGTGCCCTGGGTAGGCATTTATATGTAGCTTAGGCCTTACTAATTAACCAAACTATTTTAATAATGCAAAAAATAAGGACAATAATAAGTGGTGGTATCTATTGTAATTGTATTTACACTTTAACCCTATGCAGGTTTTCCCCCTGTGATTAACTTCATCTAGACATTTTAAATTGAAAATAAATTAGTTTGAAAAAATGTTTTAAATAAACATTTAAAAAAGTTATTATAGCTTTAGAAATTATGTAAATCAATAGATCAACTGTGCTCATTTAATTTTTGTAAATTCTCAATTACATTTGTAAGATTACATAATTTAATTTGATAAGCCTGAAAAATTATTAAATACTGTACCTGTATTGACTGTTGTGTGCATTTTCCTTGTTTCCCTCCACTAATTGATTTAAATAATGATTGCAAATGTTGGTATTCACTAGGCAATAACAATGACTGCTTGCAACTATCGTTCTTACTGGATGATGTGCCCATTATTAAATACGCCAACAAATTGCTATTGGTCACGCAAAAATTTCACATCTATTAGGTCTTAAACAACAATACATAAATTATAAAGACAATAAATAGCTTCGCAGGTGTACAAACTTTACAAGTTACAACTCTATACATCAGAACACATAAAATCTCTATGGAACATGGGTCTGACGCCATTTTGGTTTTACCTAGGATCTTCATTTTGTTTTACGGCAACCTCCTTTAAGTGTTGTTCTCTATGTTCATATTTAAATGTCAAACAGCTGATTTCCATTTTAGGAGCTCCTGCCACCTGTTGGCAAAATCAAGGTCGTCTTTAGAAAATAAAGGAGACCGTGCTCAAACTGTTCGCGCTCAATTTTACCCATGATTCATCATTTAAAACATGTCTACCACATGTATCGTTTGTGATTTTATATTGCGCACTTCAAGAACAAAAATTTTAATATCAAGCAATTAAAGTGATAAAATATTATATTGAATGAAAAAGTAAAAATTAAAAAGAAGAATTGATATCTAGTAAATATGTACTTATTACTGTTTGATGGTTTATATTTTCTTCTATGACATTTTGATTAACTGGTTAAATGTTCATGTGTAAATTTTACTTTGTAACAAAAACAAATTTAAAGGGAAAGATACAGGATTTAGAGCGTGTACAGTGTTTTTCTTCTTGTTTTTTAAAAATGTTTTTTAATCATGTATCTTTGACTATATTTTTACTGAATGTCAACAAGTTTGATACTTTGGAAGAGTGTCTTACAACTCTTTGTTTCTCTTTAGTTCCTTAAGTACTATCGCAAAATGACATTAAGAGATAGTAGACTAACCTTGATCACAATTCAAGGACGTTTTACTATTTTCTAGTTTGTCATTTGCTAAATGTATTTGTTTCAGAGTGGAAATGATGACCTATATTAGTAGATGGTACCCTCTAGCAACTTTCTTATGACATGTTTGATGACTCCTATTTATGTGAGTGACATCACCAATAGGTATATAAATGTGGTTTTAATTCAATGTTTTGGATATATATAAAAATTGAACTCCTTTACATTATTAATTATTTATAAGAACTGCTAATTAATTTCAATTTTAAAATCTAAAAAAAAAATTTCACAATGTCAATCAATGAAAGTGGGACATGTTCTAATTAATTTCAGTTTTAGAATCTAAAAAAAAATTTCACAATGTCACTCAATGAAAGTGGGACATGTTCTTTGTGTGTACTATTGTTTATGTTTATTACATTATTTATTTCATTAATACATATTAATTCATTGTTTACTCAAGTGTTCAACTATGAAGACTTGTCATAAAAATACTCTTAAATTGTTTAGGTTATATTTTAAATATTAAGTTAATGTTTCTTAGTAAGCTACATTTCCATGCATTGAACTTGTTGACTATCAATTTTTTAAATAAGAATTTTAAAATGTTAGCCTTCATAGTTTTAAAACGCTCTTTGACACTAACTTTTTTTTAATTTGGTTATTTAAATTAGATTTTCAAAACAATGTGTGAAACTTTATGCTACCAGTTTATTATCATTTACAAGTCAATTATACAAGTAGAGAATGCATACAATTTCTTTTGAAAAAACATTTTTATTTTTACAAAAACAAAAATTACATAGCGGTGATATTAATTAAATTTGACACCTACAAAAGAATGTCAGCCATTAAAATATTTTGATTGTATAGTTAAATAATTAATTTTTTCCAAATATGATTAAAATGTCTCCATAATTTTATTGGTTACAACTTATTGTTAGAATATTCCCTCATGACAACTTTGTGTGGAAATAACTAGTCTCTAAATGTATTAATCCATCCCAAATTTTATTTTTATTGAATTTTAATAGATTTGAAAGGTTGGGGTTAGTTATTTACTATAGGCCCCTAACTACACAAAGGATTATTTTTTATCAAATCATGATTATTAAATAAAATGTTTAAGTATATTATTGTTTTTAAGTGTGCCATTCTGTAACTATTATTTTAATACATTTAGTTATGTAGGCTGCTAATTGAGTTTATTATTTACAATATCTTGGCTGACATTTTTATTTGTCTAATATCAATTATAACAGTGTTAAGTAAAAACAAAATCCTTTTTTTTTAAAGAAGTCTTTGGCATTCTTGACCCCATTATACTACCTAGCTATCAGATCATTCTAAGTACCTATCATATATTTTCGTGGAATCCATTTGAAAATTAGTCTTGTCACGTCATTCAACATGATAAGAATTACTTTCTTGCTACTTAAAACTATTATTATAAGCTTGTATGAATTTGTTTGTTTTATATTAAACACATATAGGCTAATTTAAAATGACCATTTATTTCTAACATCATTTAAATTTAAGCTTAGTAGTAACTAAACTATGCCTATTACCAGTAGACCTATCGTAAAAGTGCATTTAATATAATTTGTAGATATTTTAATCAATTTAAGAGGAATCTAATCACACGTAATTTGACAGAAGTTTATGGGTTTGCATTTTATGAATGTATTGATTATTTGTTTGCTAAATAATTTACCATACATTTTTATAAACAGAAACCATTTAAACATCTTTTGCTTGATAGGAACCTTATTCTTCTGAAAGAAAGTCGAAAAATATATATAATGAAAGCTTGGGGCCCCTGTCGGTGCAGTACTTGAGTCTGACATCTTGATGTTGAGGTGGGTTTGACTAATGGTTTAGGTGTACTTTTAATATAATTGTATAGGTAACCTAAGTTACGCCATTTATAAAATTATTAGACTTAGCACAAACTTATATTTAGTCAACATTTATAATCAGAAAAAGGAACATATATATTTGTAATCAACATTAAACCACTTCATTTGTCTCATAAAATATTTAGTTAATGCGGTAATGATTATATTTTACACATCCCTTTTGATCAATTAATAGAGGTAATCATATCATATCTAATCTAAGATAATAATATTCAAATTTATTATAATTTACGTCAAGTTATATTTCACAGTAAATATCCACAAGGTGCAACGTCATTCTGTTTCTATCGGTCACCCAAGCAAAATCTTCTCAAAGAACAAGGGTGGAGGGACGAAGGACAATTGCATCACATTATTCGAACATTCTAGAAGCAAAGTCTTTGTTAACAAATCTGTTGGAAAACAGAGACGATAACACTCGCGTGATAGTCGCCGAGCAGTTAAGACCTGCATTCATCGAGAGAAATAATATTACAAATATGGCGCTCAATGAACGCAGGTCTTAATTGCTCGGCGACTGTTATTCGAGTGTCCTCATCTCTGTTTTGCAACGGGGTTGTTAATGAAGACTTTACTTCTAGAATGTTCGAATAAAGTGATGGAATCATCCCTCGTCTTTCGCCCCCTTTTCCTTGCTTGGGTGGCCGATAGAAAGAGACAGAAGGATTTTGCACCACACACATATTTAGTGCAGTATATAGACTTAATGTAAATTAAATAAATCTAGAATATTATTGTGTTGGACTAAATCTGACTATCTCTATTAATTGTTTAAAATATAATCGTTATATTGTGGTAGCAAATCTATGATCAATACTTTTACTTCATGAACATTTGTTAAACCTGCTTCGGTGGTCATATGGTCCAAGACGCTACTCTAGCAGTAGACTAGACTGCTGATAACGGAAAGATGAGATTCAAATCTCGGCCAGGTGTACTGAAGGGTGGTTTTCCCAAAATGGGTTTCTACTCGGCCTCCACACAAATGTGGGTACACTTCGTATAAATATAATATTCCTCATCTATGAAATCATTAGCGTAATTAGTACATAAGCATATAACCAGAACGGTTAATAAAGACACGGTGCTCACAAAAATTGTTAACAGCTAAAAAATGTTTTATCTTCATTAACCTATACAGAATCAACTGCACTTTTTATACAACACTTAATAAACACTTTAAAGTCATAGAGCATGGGTAAAATTTCTGGTGCTTAAATGCAACATTTTATGTAAAGGTTCCAAAGCTTCTCTAAGAGCATTTATTTCCAAAGTTTCTATAGCGTTAAATACTTATTTGGATTTTGAACATAAGACTCTTTGCAAACAAATAGATTTTTTTACACGCAGTGCGACAGAATGGACTAGAATTTTTAGCCACATTGGGATAGAAATAAAATTTCTTCTAACTTAGATAAACGTTATCAATAATCGGAATAAAACAACACATTGGTTTATCATTGAATACATATTTGAGACTATGTAGGAAACATAAATATATTTTTTCTTAACTTTCATTCAAGGTCTTTATTGTTTTTTTTACTTTAACACAAATAAGTTAGGAGTAGCTAACTTAGCAGCTAGTATATGTCTCAAGGCAACAGAATTCAATTTACATACATTGAACAGAAACTATATTTGGGGGGTCTGAGAACAAGAGAGTTTGAATACGACTCGTTTAAGGCAGGTCTGTAAAGTCTGTACACCAAGCCTTCTACTCAGATTCCTCCATTTTTCTACTGTCCGACTCCTTCATAAAAGTCTAAAGTATAATAATCATTAGTAACAAATTTACAGCAGTAAAATTCTCCAATACAAATTACTTCATGGGAAGCTTCTTTGAAATTGTGAATGTATATATTTATATAAATTTACGAATCAAAATTACAAATATCGGTCTGTAAATAATTAAAAAAGTGTAGAATTAAAATGATATAATTACCATATATCATTATAAAATTATACCTTTTTTTTTTAAGGTTAGAGTCTGTATACTTTTACCAACTGTGACCACCCAAAATTGCTTCCGACTCCACAGCCCTGGTATTTCACAGCCCTGGTATTTTTATTATACTAAAGAACGCGTTCTGTGGTCCGTCATTGTTCTGAAAGTGGTTTGATTTTAATCTTTATACATATAATATATTCCCTTCCAGAGGAACACAATGACATTGGAGTGCACCTAATATAATTAGATTTTAGGCATTACCAGGCTATAATGATGGTTTTACTGTTCATATTTTTTTTTTATTATATATTCACTTGAAGCACTGTTAACAATTTTTTTTCTTCTTAATTGTTGACTGTAGTTAGTGTTTGTTGCAGGGTGTAATGATTGTGAAAGTTGGAACGAAGGCGAGTGTAACCAACACGGCCCTCTTGTTGTGGTACCTGACAGCCCTACGCTTACCAAAGCAAGACAGTCACTTCCACTCCTGCTTCAATTGAAACGAGACCCCAGCGCAGATCGAGGTGAGCTGATATCATAGGTGCAGTCGTAAACTTCCTTATAAATTATCTCAGAATTCAATAGAGCTACTAGTCAGCTTTGCTGGCGGAATGTTCTTCATTTTACCGCCTATGTGATTCACACTTTTTTTAGCACCTCTTCTTACTACTCGTTCGGGCTGAACGCCTATGTACTAACTACGCTAATGGGTGAGGTATGAGGAAGGTTGAATTTAGAGGAAGTGTACCCACATTATTGTGAAGAGAGAGACAGAAAGAGAGATTAATAGGGATGTATGGATAGATAGGGCGAGAGAGTGCGTGCATGTATGCACGTGTGCATTTTTTAACATTTTTTAAATAGTCTATTTTACCATTAATATTTGTCTGGCAAAAAATAATAGGGGATTTCAAATAACGACAAATAGTTTCACTTTGATAAAATATAGAAAATTTACGAATTTGCATATGAATGTATGTATAATAAGGCTCTCATAATTTGCCTACAACTCATGTGTATGATTGTGTGGCAAACATTAATAATGAATTGTAAGGTTCACGCTGGTAAGGTCAGGTTTTTGTAACACCTAGGCTCAGAGTGAGTGCCGTCACCATTGGAAAATGCTTGATCTGAACAACCTGTAAACATCCACTTCAGAGGCAGCAAGTTTCGAGGCGTCACTCTCACAATCGGTACGCGCACAGTGAACGCTGGTTGCAAGAGCCGACAAACGGAAACCTGCAAGCAGGAATATGTTTTTGTATTAAGCTACATGTCACTTAGTAAACGATTGAGCTTGTGTCTGCGCGCAGGTTGTCTGCGCTCATCCGCTAACAGGAATGTTTTGGGTATTCCTACTCGAAGGCATTGCTGGCTGGCTTTTTGACTTGTGACGTTGTTCTGTGTTGAACGTAGATAAATTTAATTTTATCAAGTTCTTTGTATTTAATGTGGTATTTCATAACATAAATTTAAGTGTTTGAATTTAATATGGCGGGAAGGGAAGTAATTGACATTGACTTATTAATTTCGTTATTCTTAAGTATTTAAAAAAACTATCACTGTCTTCTTTAAGTTTTGTAAAAAGATGGTGGTACTTCCCACACATTTTTCTACCTTAATTTATGTCGTGAATATACACTTTTTTAATAGACAAAACTTTGGGAACAACGCTATCTATAAAAAATAATTCATCCTTACTGCAGCTCATCTTTGTATGAAACCTACACTTCAACTCGCAAGCTTCCAGATTATACTGTGAGAGCGTCACTAGCATTAACCAGCGTTCACTGTGCGCGTACCCATAGACTAGACTGCGGATGACAGGAAGATCAGGGTTTGAATCCAAGTCGAGTGTTCTGAGGATGGTTTTTCTTAAATGGTTTTCCACATTCTCTTTCTTCATGCGAATGTGGGTGGACTTCCTCTAAATTCAACCTTCTACATCCCTAACTTATTAGCATAATTAGTGCATATGCGCATAACCTGAACATTAGTAAGATGTGATAAATAAAAACCTGTAAAGATAGTAGGAATTGCAAAAAGCCTAGAAAAATTCTACTTGGGCATAAGAGATGGCGCTTTCTCATCTCACTACAATGTCTGAGGTGATATAGTAAGTTACATTTTATTCATAAAGGTCTTATTTTTTCTTTCTTATCTCCATGTCTTACTACTCGTTCGGGTTAGGCGTTTAAAATTTTTATAGTCCTAAGGTTATTAGATAACTTAAATTTAACTGACTTTGTGATTAAATTATTTATATGGCATATATAGACATGTACCTATCATGCTAAAAAATACAATAAAATTTAAAAACCTAGGTTCCATAGTGGAGATTTTCAACTATTAAGTCCTGTGTTTGGCGAGGTGTGAAGAATAGTTAGGTTTGCTATTATTGATCCATCTTAAGCTGAGACTAGACGTAAACAAATCCATGTGAAAGTCTATGCTCCGATTTGCTAGTGAACGGACTTCAATGGTATTCTTTCACTAAATAGTCCCTTTGTTTTGTATTAAACTTGTTTTAAAATAACATTAGAAAATTATTATAACTAAATTTACTATCCCTTCATTTTACTTAGAACTGTGAAAGGATAAACCCACGTTTCACCAATGATAAATTTTTCAGCCCTGCCGGGAATCAAACCCGTGACCCTTAGTTCAGTAGACAGACACGCTGAGGTGTCTGATTTCTTAAGGTGTTTGTTGGTGCATTTCCTGAATATTCATCTTCCTAATCCTGACTTCAGAAGACATTGAAAGTTGTGGATAGCCTAAACAAACATTAGTATGTTTAGTACTGAAAATTAAAACAGGTGTATAATGTGCTTGTAAAAAAATGTAATCTACCGACAGTGCTTCTGACCAGTGTATTGCGATCAATATATAACTGTACCACCGCATAGTTTTATGCCCTAGTACATGCCTAACTTCTACTCAAACAACTATTTTAAATAAATATTAGTAATATGCTTTAGTACCAAAAGAATATGACCCACTTCGATGGCTGCGTGGTCTAATGCGCTAATCTCATGGTAGACTAAACTACCAAAGATGGGGAGATCAGGGTTTGATCCGGGTTGGATGCACTGAGGTTTTTTTACCCTCCATGCAAATGTGAGTGCATTTCCTCTAAATTAATCCTTACTAATCCCTAACTCATTTGTGTAACTAGTACATAGGCGTAAAATCTGAACAGGTAGTAAGACGCAATGCTTAAAAAAATGTGTTATCTAGTTTAAGCAGTTGGGATTGAACTTAAGGTGCGGCAGAAGGGAGCGCAAATATTTTTATAGTTTTTATATCATTACCTTTTTTTTGGGGCCAAAATAAATCCAATATTTCTCCAGTAGCAACATAGAGTTTAGTTTTCTGCACGTGGCAATATCAACAGATCTTGAATATATGTCAAGGGTATCCTGGAATTTTGTCAACACTTTTTCTCTTTATTTAAAAAGTTTTTACAAAATTGCAGGACACCCTTGACAGATATTAGAGATCTGTTGATATTGCCATGTGCAGAAAACTAAACTCTATGTTGCTACTTGAGAAATATTGGATTTATTTTGACCAAAAAATTTCAATTCTATAAATACTGTAAAAATACTTGCGCTCCCTTCTGCCGCACCTTAATCCTCCTGATTCGAGAGTCTACTACACTATTTATACAGCCATCCCTGCAGATATCACAGTCTTCCCGCTCAACATCGCTCACTGTGGGAGTATTATATGCGTGTACAGGTGTGTCGGTGTTTGCCAGGAAGCTGGTCTGTCGCCGTACATTGTTTGGCCCGCTGTTGGCACCTAGAAAGACCAGTCGCCATATCCCACTCATTCGTGGGAAGTTGGAGTTTAAAGTGTTTCGCAACGCAGGCCTCCCTGTTGCGCTCAACATCCAGACCAGCGACGAGCGACACTGTAACTGGATGGTGTTTGTGCAAGCGGCGCTCACATCTGACCACCAGAACTTGGTGGCCTTTCAGTACCGCGCCGGGATCTACTTTGTTTCTATCAAAGTAAGTCATCTTTCAAATTTTGACTCGATGAGCTAAGTTTTTTTTTTTGTTTTTTTAAGTTTGCGCATTCAAAACTTGGTTTCGTAACTAATTGGTTTAGTGATGAACAAGGTAGAAATGAAGTGTACACGGATATAATTCAAAAACTTGACTCACCGTTGTGGGTCATTAATAACTTTTAATTGCCAAACCCTTCCTTCACCTCTGACAAGACGTGTATTAATCACAACTTGTGAATGTGTGGAATGCCAGGTCTACCACCGTGGTTTGGATTCCACGTTGAGCTGTAGGTCCTCCATTTCATCTCACAATCACCCTACCATTACACATTAACGTAAATGCGTATAACCCGAACGGGTAGTAAGACGCGGTGCTGATAATAAAAATAATAATAACTTTTAGACTAAATATTAACAGATGTTAAGTTTGACTCTGGCTGATATTATGTTAGTAAAAATAACACCAGTATCGGTGTTTTACCTAAACATACATTTACTTAGTAATAGAAAGACATAGCCTTTCGTGTTTTTATTTTTACTAAAAACCATATTAATATAATTGAACTTTTTTTTTAACATCGCGTCTTACTGCCAGTTTGTGTTATATGCTTATGCACTACTTATACTAATGGCTTGGGGATTATGAAGGTTTAATTGAGATGGAAGTGCACTCACATTTGCATGAAAGGAGAGTGGAAAACCATTTAGGGGAAACCACCCTACCGGGATCGAATCCCGATCGCCCCGCTTTGAGCAGCATAGTCCAACACGAGAGTAGCGCGTTAGACCACATGGCCACCGAAGCGGGTAATTGAATAATTAAAAATATCGTACCTGCTTCCCTGGCCGATCGGTCTAAGGTTCTAGTTGTCATGTTGGACTGGACTGGGGAGATAGTGGCCTTGAATTCTGGTTGGATCTAATGAGGGTGGTTTTTACTAAATGGTTTCCCATTCTCCTTCCACTCTTATGCTTTCTTCCTCGTCCCTTTCCCATTAGAGTAATCATCATATATGCGTATAACCTTAACAGATCGTAAGGTTGAAATAAAAAAAGAGATAACTTAAATCGGAAGCAATTGAATCGCATGTTGTGGTACTCAACTAATTGAATTAGTCAGCTTAGAGAAAAAAATATTACAAATATTTGCGCAATAAAACATTTTCTAAATAATTTTACTGAATATTATGTAAATAATCAAAATAAAAAAATACATTATAAAAAATTGACAAAAAGTATGTTAACTTTGATTCAGGCTTGCCTCGACTTTAAAAAGTGAATTTTGGGAACTCCTATTAAGTTTTCATTAAAAGTAAAACAAGTTTTTCTTAAGGACCTACTTATTTCAGAATACTGAATAGGCTTATCTTATAAACTCTTCTCACTTTAAAGAAGTCAAAAAGAATTTTCGAGAACATTTTATTTAATTTATAAATATTGTTTTTGGACTATTATCAACCATATCATTAATATGTTCTATGTTTTTTTAAATTTTAATACATCTTAGATATTGTGTTATAATCTTAATGGAGCCAACACATTGATTTATTTTAATTTAAACTGGTGTTCTTTTTTTTTTATCTCTTCTAAATCTCTTAGTAATAAGAACATTCACTAGTTTAAATTTTTCATTGCCTCGAAGTAATTATTTAATTATGCCATTTTGGTTTTAAAATAATAATAAGTTTACTTTATAGATAAAAAGAAAGTCTTATCATATAATGCTGTGCGCAGTGAGAATGGCATTCAAGATATGTTTCCTATCTATGATGACTAATTGTGTTTTAACTTTTAACTAACATTCCCTTTACTAATTGAAATAATTTGAAGAGCTTACATTAGAATTTAACCTTGATTAGCGTCCAGTAGCAAACCAATGGTAACAAAAGATTTAAATGAATAAGTTTGAGTGCTGAGCTGATAACATTTATTGAAATATCTACTTGTGTGTACTTTAGCGGGACTAACTAAAATTATGTATTGTCGGTGTGTTCGAACAGGTAATTTTAAATTTTGACCTAAATTTTATTACATTATTATTTTTATGTGTTGACTCATATGTATTTCTTCTATATAAATTACAAAATACCTTTGATGAGAATTTTAAATAATCCACAGGAGTTGATAATAATGTTTTGTTAGTATTAACTATTTATTTGTAGGTGATTAAACAGCAATTGATATAAATTGTTTCAGTGGTTGAATGATTTAATTTTTCACTCTCTTGTTAGACTGGCTTGCTGATAACGGGGAGATCAGGGTTCGATTCTTGGTTAAGTCTATTGAGGTTGATTTCTTACCTAAATGGTTTCCCACTGTCCTTTCACGCAAATACGGGTAGATTACTTATAAAATGCTTCCTCCCTCATCCCTATCACATTATAGTAACTATCATATATGTGTATATAACCTGAACAAGTAATAAGATGCGATGATTAAATAAATTAGGAACATAGGGGCACACCAAATAATGTTATTTAACCTTTTAAAAAGGTTTTAAGAAAAAATTCCATTAGGTTCAAAATTATGTCAATTTAGAATCTATGAGTGGGATTCTGTTATGAATGTGCAACTAAAATCAACTTGGTACAGTAAACTTTTAAGAGCACATTTCATATCTTTGTCAACAGTAAAATTAAGATTGGTGAAATAGTTTTTTTAGTTTTAAAATAATTATTTTTCAAATTTTGTTGCATTTAAAATTATATGTTAGTTTTTTTAATAAGTATTTTCAATTCTATTGTTTTCTAATGAATATTAGAGATTATCTCGCTACATTATAATGCTTGGTTCAATCTGTGTTACCTAACTAGGTTTAAGGAAAACCTCCTTTCGCTTTTTCAGGTAGCTTATAATATATATTTGGAAGAAGGTACAGGAAAGGTGGAAGTTGTGTTGCGTGTTTCACACTCCTCCCTGATGAGTTCCGATAGAATGAAACCTAGGTCAGGAGATTGACCAGTAACAATCAATTTTCTTCTAAAGGCAGACATAACCTTTTTTTCCAGTTGCAGCATTGTAGAGTGTAAAATGTGTTCTTTTTTTCATTGTAAAATCAATATGTATTTGTTCTAGGTGTGTGCGAAGTCCACTTTTTCAATTCGAATTAAACTCGAAGCGAATATATGAAATATTCTCTAAGCCGAATCGAAGTTTGAATATTTTCTTTTAGTTGTTTTATCCTTGGAAAAATATATTATATTGTGGTTATTTATATTACTTTATGCACTAAAATTAATTGTAATTTTTTTTTATTGCACCATTGTTTATAATAGTTTTTGTTAATCTGACGAATTAAATTATTATCACAACATGCAATTTGATTTCTTCAGATTTTCTACATATAAAAAATTCAATTTTAATGCATAAAACAGCTCAGATTGACAGTAATTGAACATAAATGGAGTATTTTAGCTGTCAATATTTTTATTTTCGAAGCAATGTCGAAGCTGATGTTTGTTTTGAAGCCAAGTCGAAGTTTAGAAGCTTCGCACACCCCTAGTTTATTTCCTTTTATATGTTTTTTTATCCACCTTTCATGTACCTCCCTACACACACACATATATATATATATATATATATATATAAAACAAAGCTATCCGTGGGGAGAGACAGGACCATAAAGCAAACTTATGTCCCGGTAATTGTCGATGATCCAAGTATTGTTTGAAAATCTCTATCGAGTGTTGTTGTTGGCAGGAAATCAAGCCTGGTGAAGAGCTGAGAGTCTGGTACAGCAAGGAATATGCCTTCAACATGGAAACTCGACCACTTGCAAAACCTTCAGGTATATCACCATTTTTTCGTTTACGTTTCTTCGACCGTGTTTATCTTTATCTCTTAGATACACATGATTGAGTTCATGGGGTCTCACTCGGATCATGAAGAAACACTGGTTTCTTTTTTGTCCGCATTTTTTTTTTTAATAGCTTTAAGAAAGGCTATGGTAGAAGTAGTCTGTCCGTCATTTTGGAATTTTTCCATCTCTATTCGTGTAACAATTTAGGTAAGAAGAAAAATATTAGTTAGCTATAACATATCTGTTAACAAAATTCATCTCTCTGATGATGGTGATTGTATATGGGTTTAAAAGTGAGCTTTAACTTGGGTCTTACCAGTCCTTTATCCAGAACAAATAATATTGCCAGTCTATGGATTAGAAGCTGTCAGAAACCACTGGTGTAGTTTATATACTTGATAATGCTCTGGATCTTGGATTTCTTCCATTCTCTATCTAGCATCCCAATAGTATCCCGTTAGCTGGGTTGGTATATATCCTTGTATTTTGGTTATTGCTCTACACTGAAGCGATTGTTCTTCATTCATGATAGTATCTGGTACTTTAGTTTGTACAGGGTGCAATGGAGTGAGGTATAAATGTTTAGTCTATGAAGATGTTTAGCTAAACAATCATGTCCACTGGTTAATAAGATTAGAGCTACAGCTTTTCCTTGTGCGAAATCAGGTATCAGGTTTTCATTTTCAAGAATTATGCTCCATTTTTTGCCTACACAATGGTTTTTGTCACTATAATATAATAGTAATAATTGGAAGTCTTAGAATGCATTCTAAAGATCATACGCTATATCTAAAAATAGACAAAGTGAAATTCATACTTAAGCAATCACTTTTCTATCTAGAGTGGCAAATATTAGAGGGTGATTGCATTATTTATTTATATATTTGGTCGCTTCCTATCTTTTGAACATGGTTTGCGGCAAAACTGCTGAAACTCATTTCTGGCTATTTTTAAAGCATTCCATCTAACTTTTGTCTGGCGGAAAGAATGGTTAGGAAACTTAGTAAACAACTGTGCTTTTGGAAAGAGGCAGATAGAGTTAACAGAGAACCCAACAACTACAATAAAAGAGGGTGTTACTACTTGTGTTTTACCTGCCTGTGCTGTCAAGGTCACTATCTGGTCAAGGTCACCCCTCATGGCCGTAAATAGTTTTAATAAAACCTTAAATTATATGAAGTATAACAATAACAAAAATGTGTTTTGAGGGAGTACAGTTGAAGTGAAAAATTACTACTCGCCCACAACTTGTGAATGTGAGGAATGCCAGGCCTCTACCGTGGTTCGGATTCCACGTTAAACTGTAGGTCCTCCATTTCATCTCAGAATCACCCTACCATTACACATTAGCGTAAGTGCGTATAACCCGAACGGGTAGTAAGACGCGGTGCTAATAATAATAATAATAATAATAATACTCGCCCACCCCTAATATGTATATGAAAATACAGTTGTTGATGATGATAATAATATATGATAAAATTTTGGGGGAATTTGGGTGCTCTATAATGTGCGTATCTGATAAATACTCTCTAAAAGCCCATTCCTCGCCGATGTGGACTACTGTGTAAACAAAAAGAAAATTATCAACTTGTGAGTTAATCTAAAAAAAAAAGTTATCAAATGGTTTTGAGGCCTCACTCTCGTAACAGAGTGGATTGCAAACATATGATGGCATCGGTACTGAGGGCGGCTCTTCCTAAATAGTTTTATACTCTCCCTCCACACAAATGCGGGTTATCATTAATATTATTAGGTGTTCTGTCTTACGACAGGTCCATTCCTTTTGTCAGTGAACTTAGACCTCCAATGCACCCTGTCCTTTGCCTCCTCCTTCAGCTCCCGGAATTTTCTTCTTTCCTTCAAATCGTCCAATATTTGAATCCTCCTTCTTCCTAAGCTCCTCTTTCCCACAACCTTGTCTTCTATGACGTAGTGTAAAAGACAGTTCCTCCTAAGGATGTGTAAATGTGGGTACACTTACTTAAAAAAAATTCAACCTTTTTATCCTTAACACGTTAGCATAATTGGTTCATATGCATAAAACATAAACACTTGTAAAACACGCTGACAAAACAAATCAAGGGTTGGAAATTGGATTTTAAAGAAAGTGTAGCTATTTATAAATGGATTAGACTTGAACTACAAGGAAAAGACGTTGGGTTGTAAAATAATTTTAAATAAGAAATTTTCTCGGATATCCTTAAAGATTTGAGGAATTCAAAGTATTCTTGTCTTCATTTATAATGAGTAGTCTTTTACCAGAAGTCATCATGTTCTCATTCAACATACATTTTTTTAGTTTTTGGACTAAGAATCCTTCCATTTTTGCACTAATTGACTATTTATTTTGATTCAATTTAATATATTTGAACATTACATTTTATAGATACAGAGGCCGACAAACACTTTTAAACAAATATTTTTTTAACTATCAACCTAACCTAAATATGATTAAAGATGAGGTGGCCCAATGGCTGAATAAGTTTATAATAAAGGAGATTGATAAAACTAAAGAAAAAGGGAAAATAAACTAATAAGAGTAAATTTGATGAAGAAAGCCCACCTAGGGAAAGAGGAAAAATGTGTGAAGAATCCAATGCACAAAGGTGACATCTTCTTCCTTTCTTCTGTCTTCTATAGTAGAAGTAGTCACACACACATTTTAACACAAATAGAATAATATTTCGGCATTGTTGCCCTTATCAAACACATCTTCTTTTTATCTTATTTTTCTTCTTTGTGTTTGATAACGGCAATATCTCTGAAATATTATTCTCTTTGTGTTAAAATGTGTGTGTGACCCCACATTTCTCCTCTTTCCCAGATGGGCTTTCTTAATCAAATTTACTCTTAGTCTTTATTTTTCCTTTTTCTTTGGTTTTTATCAATTTCCTTTATTATAAAATTACCTAACCTAAATATGTCACTCCAAAGGAGAGAGCTCATATTTCCCTGGCTTTAAAAAAAAATAAAGATTAAACTTTTATTATTTTTTTAACTAATAAAATCAGTTTTTAGTTAAATTGTGGGTAGTATACAAGATCATATTAATAGTGAGTATAATGTTATTATACTGTATTAAAAATTGATTGTACCAAATTATCCATTTGGAAATCTAATCATATTAAATTTGTTTTACATTCCTACCGCACTTTTCTTATCACTTATTGCTCTCAGCTGATGATTTCCAAAGTCCTCAAAACATTGATTCGTTTTAAAGTATGCAGTTTCCTCTTAGCTTATCAAGATAAGATAGGCAATATCTAGTCACGACGACGTGCACCGAACGATCATGTGAGCGATATATTGAGAAACATACTGCGTTGCTGCACAATTGATTTTCTACAGCTGTCTAGTTGGCGCAGACATTTTGAGAGGGGGCTGTATCTTACATAGCTTCACAGGGTGTCAGCCAAAATATTTCTTTTAGCTTTGACAAATATTATTACTACTATAAGTTTTACTAAAATGAATATTATGTGTTCTTCTCGCTGGCATTAAGTGAACACATGATCTTACACTTTGTTATTTTAACTTTACTCTTTGTCGGGAAAATGAAAAAAAGGTGAATAAATTTGTGAGACTTTAGAATAAAGTCTTAAATACAAAAAAAAACCTGCTAAATACATTTTAGAAGGTGCAGCTTATTTGGGTACCTCAAAAAAACATGGTTACTGTTTATCTGTTAAAAAACAAACCAGTTCCTCATTACTATAGAATATGTGTTGATTAATTTTTTGACTAATTCATTTTTTCTTACATTTTTAAGTTTAGATTTAAAATTACATATTTTGGCCTTTATAAACTAATGTGTTTTTCCTTATATAAAAACTAATTTACAATTTAATTTTTTTTAAATTGAATTTTTAACAAAACAAATATCCTTTTATCAACACATCCAGTTTTCAAATTTTAAATAACTGATTGAAATTGTTATAACTAAAATATATTCCAATAAATGATAGATTTTCATTTCATTATTTTTAAGTGAACTAGTATAAATGAAGCAATCTCATCTTTGCTAACAAATCAATTAAATACTATTATAACTCAGTTTCCAAAGTTTTTTAATAAAAAACTATTCATATTTTAGTGTTAAATTTATAAAGCTGATAACAAATTTATGTGTGGTTCTTTTTACAAATTTAGATGTCTAGTGAAAAGGCTCTCTCTCTCTCTCTTTTTTTATTCCAGGCATGGAAATGTTATGGAATTTATCATTTTTCCAATCTTCTCCTGGAATTTCTTAGAAATTTCCTGGAAATTATTTTGTCCCCCATTTTTTAAACAGGTCAGTAAATTATTATTTTTGTAAAAATTATATAACCTTTATTATAATTATAACTAAGACAAAAATTATTATTAATATTATTATAATTATAACTAAGACAAAAATTATTATTAATATTATTATAATTATTATAATTAATATTAATGAATATTTGGAAGTGATTTATTTATTTATGGTATTTAACGTGCACTTTCTAAACCAATGAATCAAATCTGCACATGACTTATTAACTAACTTATATCTAGAACAGACACAACATCCAGCCCCCCGACCGTTAATTCATCACTGTGAAAGGTAATCCCCCATTTCAGCAATGATTATTTGCAAGTGAGTTTAGGTTATGTTTTAATTATTTGAATAAATATTACCTCATGGAATACATTAAAAAATAATAAAAGGCGCGGAAAGGTGTAGGTGTAGGGGAGTTGGGAGCCTGCATTAAATAAAAGGAAATATGTAATTTTGTGTTTTTCTCCAGGATTACTTTATACACTTATCCTGGAGGAATTGTAGAAAGTCCTTGAAATGTCCTGGGAAAAAATTCATGTTTTTGTGTAGTAACCCTTTTACATTAAAATCAGGTGACCTGGCGGTCTAGGGGTAAGGTGTCAGACTTCTGGGCTAGGATCCGGGGTTCAATCCTCGGTCACGGCACAGATTTATCTGACTGCCAAACCCTTCCTTCACTTCCGAGAAGACGTGTATTAGTCACAACACATCGTCTCTGGTTTGAAGCCATCCTCTTATTGAAAAACATTGTGTTTTAACTTTTTTATACAATATGTATGATGGGGATGATTTTTATTTAGGAACTATAACAACAAATAGGCTTTATCTAATCCAAAATATAATTTATAGCTTTTGTGTTTAAATTTTTCAACTAAAATTATTAGAATGTCACATTGTGGGAAGGACATACATGATAAAAGACAAGGTACTTATATGAATGTTAGTTGTTTTTTTTTAGTAAAAGCAAACTATTTTGACTTCAACTTTTGTAATTAAAATGTTTTGTAAGACTTTTTTTTTTCGCGTCCTACTCTACCGTTGACATTTTAAAAACTTCTGTAGATGTTACAGTAATATTTCATATAAAGTATAGATTTTGTTATAAAATATAACTTTGCTTAGATAATAAAATTTAAAAAAGCATTATTAGTAAAGGAAATACATCAATAAAATATAATTGCACATAGCGGATTTTATATTTTCAGTGATACTATTTAAGTGTAAAACTCCGAATATACAAAAAAATCCTATCGATTGTTCTTTATGGGTGTGAAATGTGGTCTCTCCTATTACACGAAAAAAACAAATTTAGTGTGTTTGTAAACAGAGTGCGTAGGAAGATATTTGATCCTAAAAGGAATGAGGATACTGGGGAGTGAAGGAGGTTACATAATGATAAGTTACATAAGCTGTGCTCATTGCAAGACATTGTTAGGGTAATCAAGTCCCATAGATTATGATGGGTAGTAGTATATGCAGCGCATATGGGAGATCATAGAAACATGTTCATGGCACTGACTGGCAAACCCAATGGGAAGAAACTATTGGGAAGACGCAGATGGGAAGATAACATTAGAATGGGTCTGAAAGAGATAGGGTGTAATTAGGTAGACTGGCTTGAACTAGCTCAAGATAAGGATAGGTGGTATACTTTTGTAATTGTGTTAATAAACTTTCGAGTTCCTAGTGCCATGGATTGAGTACATAATATTTAAGTGTGTATTAGATACAATTCTAGATACTCCTTTATTTCACAATACTGATGACGGTGAAAAAAATGTTAGGGATTGAAAAAAAAAAACTCTCATTTGAAACAAAGCGTTATTGCAATTCTCTACGTATTTTCTGGCCTCCAGTGGGCTATGAAAGGTACGAACAGAGTTCTCCCAAGGCCTCCGGATTGGAAATCAAAGTCGTGTGGGGTAGTACACCTTGGTAGGCCCCCGATCAAGTTGACTAGATAACATGAAGTAGGCACTAGTTGAACAGATTAGGAAGCGACGACCTGTCAAGTGATGAAGACAGGCAGCAGAGAACAGGACATATCTGAGCATGTAACAGGATCATAGCACCTGGAAGAGATCAAAACATTGTGTAGGTACCACTAACTAACATCTTAATAGCTCCTTGAAATCAAACTCATATATATCTTTTATTCTTCCTGTACTTAAGGTTGTTTGGAAACAAACTGTAAATAAATTTTCCTCCGGCCCCTATTTGAAAATTAAAAAATAAGTAACATCTAAAAAAAAAAAAAAATCTTGAACATATTTTTATTATTTGCAGCATTCATTGTTTGGCAATGAAACTTTACACTGGGACAAGAACAGGAATTTTATGATGCCTCATTTTGGAATTTAGGGATGAAATTAAGAATATCTTTCTCTATCACACAATTTTTTCAAACAAACTTTTTTTTTTTTAGATTAACTCACAAGTTGATAATATTCTTTTTGTGTACACAGTAGTCCACATTGGCGAGGAATGGGCCTCTAGAAATAAACCTCTCTCCTAATTGTTTCATCTTACACATTTCCAGTTTCTTATCACTTTCACATGTTAACCCATTATTTTTAATTTTCATATACTGTGTGTGTGTGTGTGTGTGTATAAATACTGTATATGAAATTTCAATATTAAAAGAAACATAAAAAAAAGACAAATATATTGATGAAAAATAAATATAAATAAAATTGATAATTTTTTTTTTAACTATTGGTAGAAAAATTTTAACCAAAAAGAAATTAATAGGTGGTGGGGGTAGTGGATTTGTAAATACACAGTGTACCAACTCTCTAGACTTGTGGCACTCTCATTTTTTCTCATTGGATATTACAAGACGTCATTTATTCAGTCTAGAAGAACCAACTTTCTTGAAATAAAAAAAAAATAAAAAATCTTGTTTTCATTTTACGAGTAATAACACTGGATACACCTCAATTCAGGTTACACATGTGATTCATTATTACAGTTTTAAAATACTCTATCTATGCTAATGTGGGCGCTCTTTGTCTAAAATAACTTCATTGATTGAAGCATAAAATAACCAAACCAACGTGTTAAAACATTTTAACTAAAACTATTTTAAAAGATCGACCTCAGAGGTTTTAGGGTAAAGTGCTCGCCTCAGGATCCGATGTTCTTGGGTTCAAACCCAGCCGGGATTGACGGATTTTTCTTGAACAATTAAAGTCTGCAGTACAACTTCCTTCGAAGGATAAGTAAAACCGTCGCTCTTATGTCGATTGGGGACATGTAAAAGAACCCTGAGAGGACTGTGAATAATATCTTGCTATTCAAAATTGGTAGGCTCTTTCACTCTTGCTCATATAAATTCTCAGTTCATAAAGTGCACGGTAAATACTTCAAATAAATTAAATTAAATATTTTAAAAGATACATAGTCAAATTTTGGTTGATCATTACTCTCGATATTGTTTTCCTCGGTGTGTCAATCATTTTGGATGGTCAACACCAAAACTCATTGTTCCTTGAAACATTATTTTCCCACTTTAATTGCTAATACTGTAATCACTTTCTTTCAGAAAGTAGGCCTGAAACTTCTGACCCAATAGATATCATGATTGTTATTCTTGTGTTAGAGAGGTGACCTGGTAAGGTGTCAGACTTCTGTGCTGAGGGTCCGAGGTTCAATCCTCGGCCCCGGCACAGATTTATCTGATTGCCAAACCCTTCCTTCACCTCTGACAAGACGTGTATTAATCACAACTTGTGAATGTGAGGAATGCCAGGCCTCTACCGTGGTTCAGATCCCACGTTAAACTGTAGGTCCTCCATTTCATCTCACAATCACCCTACCATTACACATTAGCGTAAGTGCGTATAACCCGAACGGGTAGTAAGACGCGGTGCTAATAATAATAATAATAATAATAATGATAATAATAATAATAATAATGATAATGATAATGATAATGATGATAACAATAACAACAATAGAGCAAGAAAATTCAACTTGCAGCCCCTTGAGTTTGTTCTTTGCGGCCTAGCCGTTCAAATTGAAATACTTCAAATTGCATAAGGAAACAGAATATATGAGGCTCTCTGAGTTGATCTACTACAATGATCTATTTGTTTTTTGAATGTTTTATTTCTGATTAATTTCTTATAATGTATGTATGCATGTATCTATAGTAAATAAATAACTATTCATTTATGTTTTTAATATTCTAGGGCAGTAGATCATATATACTTAATGCCAACTGCCCAAGGACTTGTGCGCCCCTCTGTTGGGAAAAGGTTGGACATGTCTTTGTTATATTGCCTTTGCTTTATTTTTCATCACCCACAAGACTATCACAATGACTACTGCGCAACTGAAAGTCATAGCCCGCTAATATAAGATTGTATGAACCTTTGTTTTGTTTACTATACATTTGATTTGCCACGATAAAGTTTTGCCTTCATATGTTGTCTGATAAGATAGAATTTGAAGAAAATGAAGCACAGATAAAAGTAAAATCACTTATCACATATTTTAAAACACTTCAATATTTATTTACCACATCTTTCTCAAAAGCCATTGGAAGATGCTATGTAGCATTGAAATATTGAAGTGTCTGGGTTAATGATTTTACTATTATCTTTGCTTCATTTTATACAGTTCTATTAGAGTCAAATTTCTCTTAATGGACACCTCTTAATAGCGGATTCTTCTTTATAATGAACCGTTTAAACTTCCTTGGTAAAATAACATTGGCTTTTGGTGAACAAACTTCCCAAAAGCGGACTTTCTCAACAACGGACGTGGACACGCTTAGAGACGCGTGTTTATTCATGCAAATTTCTAAACAGTAGTTAAGAATATAAAACACCTGTCTTAACACAATGTTTTACTGTAGGAATGTCAGGAATACCTTTGTCACGTGAGAAGTGTGAGGGCGGCTCCACCTTCCCCCTCTAGGGAAAGTTTATAAAACAGCCCATGTAGTAATGACTAACTGCACTTCAAGGTCATACGTCCGAGCCATCAGTGGGGGTTGTTCTATCAGTTTAGTGCGTGCTCCTGCACACATATGTAGGTCTATAGTGCGGAAGACCTACTGTCCACATTTCATTTTATTTGCCTATTTTTCTTTGTATAATACATTATAAAAAGTAAAGAAACGTACAATATTTATTCACTTGTCATATTATCTTACAATAAATTAGAATGTTATATTTTACTCCACAGTATATAGGTTCATTTAGATTAAACTGTCTTCAATCATATATATATATATACAAATAACAGACACTTCTTACGAACCATTATTGGGCCTGAAAAATATTCGCTATTAAGAGATTTCACTGTATATTTATCGGATCAAATCTACTATTTTATGAATCCGAATTTTGATTTTATTTACGAATCCCAATTCTAAATCTGGATATTTAAAAAATAAAAGTTGTATCATGTCTTATACATTATTGCACATTTTCATGTGTACTAAATAGATCTTTTAGCTGTGATATTAAATTGAATTAGTAATTAAATGTTGACTTTTTTTTATACTATCATTATAACATTTATACATTCACATAAGTGGTAAATTAATGATCAGGGTTCTGGTTCTTTTATAGTTATATTGGACTAAACTACTAAAAAGCGGAAAAGGGGTCTTTAAAAAATTCCAACTAAAAAAAAATTATCCAATAGGGTCTTGAAGCCTTGAATCTGTTATCCTTAACGATTCGGGGTATTAAAAGATTTGAAGGTCCAGTCTTTATTATTAAATTACATATTTTTACAGTGCATTTATTGAAATGAAATATTTAGAGATTGATCGAATAACATCTTTATTTCATGACTAAATTTTATTTTTACTTAAATAGCCATAATTTTAATCTTAAAAAAAAATACATAGTTTGTTAACATCGTTTAATAATTTGCCCTAGAAAATAGAATCAGAAACCAGATGATTGTTAAATTTGTCCTATGATTGTATTGGCCCAAACCATCACTAAACAGCATAAAAGTTCTAAAATAAATTTGAAATCTGATATTTTTCTAAATTCTTGAATCTAGAATACTCTTAAAAAGAGTTTCAAGTGTTTGAAGAATCAATCCTTATAAATACTTATTAGGGAAATATAACTTTGTAAAACTATATACTTTGATAAATAATTACAGTTAATATTAAGTTATTTACTATTTAATTAATTATTTTTTTACATTTTTCATGCTCTCTTGCTTGGCCATCATTACCCCTATTTTCTGTATGTTTTTATTTTTACACCCCTTAAAAACTTATGGATTAGACTTACATAGACTTTTTATTTAAACTGATTTATTGGGAAGACGAAAGTGTGTGTATTTTCAGAAAACACAAGAAACTTCTCTAAACTATGCATCAAAGTAGTCTTAAAGATCAGATCAAGAATGGAATTTATTTCCTGTTGGAATCATAATAGTTCAAGTATCCAAATTTGTTCTTAAATTAATATATTTTAAGTAAATCATGGGTGTAAGGAGGATTTCATATAGGGAGAGTGTTAAAAATTGTAAGTTTATGACATGTTAAGACTTCTATTAAATTCCAAGAAATAAGTTCATTGCTATTTTATATTAAAGCTGAGGAACTTTATTTGTGTAAGGGCACAGGGGGGAACAAATAACAAAAAAAAAAAGTTTTTTTTAAGGTTTTTTAACCCACCTTTCTCCGCCTCCATCCCCTTAATTTAATTTAAGAAAATTGGATGCTCCTAGCAGTGATTTGGAGTAGTCCTCATTTGGAGAATTTTTGAAAAATAATACTCTTTTTAAAGTTATTTAGAATAGTGCTCCCCCTGGGATTTTTTGATGTTTGGATACTCCTAGAGGCTATTTATAGTAGTCCTCCCTCGGCAACTTTTTGAACATTGAATGCATCTAGAAGATATTTTAAGTTTTGCTCATCCAGAATTTTTTTGATAAATTAGATTGTCTAAAAACAATTCGGGGTGAATTTCTCTATAGATACATAATTTGAAGTTTGATGTGAGGCTATTTCTAAGAGCTTCGTATTAAAATGTTTGTAAAAAAAAATTGTAGAAAAGGGGCTGTTGAACCTCTTTTTCTACTCTACTTAAATATTTAATGGCCAATAAAACATCAATAAATCATGCTATGTAATTTAATGACATGCTCAAAAGTATATTTTAGAATTGTCTTTTTTGATTATGAATCCATATGTTTACTGTCTAGTATAATCTAATTTTATTTGATTCACAATAATTATGTATTTGTTGTGTATATATATCTTTTATCAGATTCACCTCCACACGAGGAAGGGCTGCCAACCCGAAATCTTCGGCCGAGGTCTCGCCCAGAACAGCAGTCCTATGTATGCCCTATATGTCACCATCGACTGCCTTCATCCTTTCCTCCTCGTGTTGAGACTCGCCAGCAGCGAGCGGTGTGCACCTGCGTGGCCACCGCCACACCGCCCTATGGCTCAACGCAACCGACCACTCCCGTAACAAAAACTTCTCGGGCTATGGCTGGTCTTGGAGCCAAGTCTGTGCGGAAAAAAAGGACCAAGGAGCAAGTCTTGGATATCTCTGCCATTCCATCGGTAGACACAAGAAGAAGATCTAACAGGGAATCGTTCGCTAAGGTAGGATCACCATCTTCTACCAGTGGGGAAAATACTGCTAATGTGAAAGAATTAATGTTGGCGAGCTCCCGAAAAAACAGTTCAGGAAGTTCGGTCTCCACAACTGTTTCTGAAGTTCATGAGATGTTTCCATCTAATGTTGTTGCGAGTAGTGCCGGTAAGCAGAAGAATATAATGACACCTGATGTTGCCAAGGAAATGCAATCTCAGGTAGAATCTGCTACAACTAGGCCGCATAGTGTTTATAGAGCGTTAACAAGTGATATTTTATTGCCACCGAGTGACATTAGTGAACCTAAGGAGAGCTCTTTGGAGGATGTGGAAGTGTCTTTTTTCAGGCTGGAAACTTCGAGCAGTAATAGTAGTACCAGTGGTAGTAACGGTTCTAGAACTCGGCAGAGCTTAAGGAGAGGTAAAGTTCAACAAGACATTTATAGCAACCCTCAAGCAGGCCCATCGGGTCTGACTCGAAGCCCATATGAGGAATTACCTTATACTGGATCCACACCAACTAGTTCTCGCCACTCTCAACGAAGCTTTCGGACAATGCAAGAAAGAAGGACCGCTAGGACAAAGAAATACACTCAAGATGAGGATATCGTTCAGCGAACAGTGCCAGAAAGGGGTTTTGGATCTAGTCAAGCGATGGTGGGCCCAGTCACGCCTGGAGCCACCAGCATACCCAGGAAGCCCCGAGGCCGACACACATGCCCGGTTTGCACCAAGTCTTTTGGTAGTCCAGGTAAACTACGCCAGCACATGTATTCTCATACGGGTGAGCGACCTTTCCACTGCACTTACCCCCAGTGCTCCAAATCATTTTCATCCAAGTTCAAACTAGTCCGCCATGAGCTTATCCACTCAGTGGATCGCAAATTCCGCTGCACCATCTGCGATCGGACCTTCCATCGTAAGGACCACCTAAAGAACCATGTGAAAGTGCACAGTCCCATCAAAAAGACCTTTCGCTGTGATCGGGAGGGCTGTGGGAAGGAGTATAGCTCGTACCTTAGCTTCAGGAAACACTCGGCTGTTCATGCAGCTGAGGAAGGGAACTTAGAATGTAAGATGTGTGGGCGGGCATTTGCCACAAAGGATGAAATTGTCTATCACCTGAAAGTTCATGCTGGTTCAAGAACTGTCAAGAACCCATCAGACAAGAAGTATCGTTGTGAGCACTGTGACAGAAAGTTCTTCACGAGAAAGGATGTCAGAAGACATCTAGTGGTCCATACAGGTAAACGTGACTTCCTCTGTCAATACTGCCCTCAGCGTTTCGGACGAAAAGATCACTTGGTCCGGCATATTAAAAAGAGTCACTATGGGGGTGCTGTTATCAAAGGTAAGGTAAAAAGGCAACAACGTGGTAGCTCTGCTGCTACTTCTAGCACTGTACCTTCTATCTCTGGTGCACCCACACCTAAACGATCATCATCGTCTTCTATTTTAAAACCCTCTGCATCCAAATCCTCAACGTACTCCCCACCTGCGTTTCAACTTCCAGAAGCAAGACCTTCCACTTCGGATGAAATGTTGATGTACAATCCTTCAGAGATTATGACTCTCCCTTCTGATCTGACACTGGGTGGGTTATTGGAGGGGACTCAGTATGAGACTGAGGGTGCTGTGGATGTAAAATCAGAGCCCGAAGAACAACATCAGTCATCCACCATCCATCATCGGCCCCAGGTACTTTCACAGGAGTTAGTATCAAGCTTGATGTATGACCAACCTCCTCCTCCTCCTCCTCCTCCCCCCTACTCCTCCCAACTACAACAGACCTCTTTCAAACTGTTTGAGCCTGAAGATAACGAAGGAGAGATAAAAATGGAACCACAGTATCCACCGGAGCGGGGGAGTATGCCACATCCCATGCTGCCAACCTCTGTCGGCGGCATGGACTTGAACCAGTTCCTAAGTCTCCTTCCCTCAACGTCTGGCTCGGTAGACCATGATCCGTCGGCCGCGAATCTGCTAGTCCAACATTTGAGACGAGGAGAGGAGGAGTTGCAACGGTTCCTTGTGAGTGGATCTGACGGGGGTAACCTGCTGGCGGGTGACACGGGTTTGCCATCACACTTGTTGAACCTTATAAGCTCCACGGAGAGCTTGCAGTTGCCAGGATCGGAGCCATCCGGTAGCGCTGGCGGCGTATCCATGGAATCCGTGACCACCCCTAGTGGGGATGAGCCAGATCAGTCGCAGATCATAGCTTCTCTCCTTCAGTCTAGTGAGGAGGTGGATCCTAACTCGACTCCTCTGCCTGGTTTCAGTCAAGCGTTTCCTCAGTAATACCATCACTTCCACGTTTTTAGTTATATTTGAAAAGTTAATTCGTTGCCATTTTAATACAAATATTCAAGATTTTTCTTTTTCTTGGTAGTCAAAACTGTTAAGTACAGTTAGCTATCTTTCTCACTCTTGAACCCTGATGTACTTTTATTTACATCATCAATTGACTAGTCATTATTATTCAGTGGTTTTCTGCTTCAATCCATTTTAATTGTTGATGGCAAATTTCTTTTCATACATTCATTTTTTCTACACCTCTAAATTATCAAGACAAGCAGGGCAGGTTTAATATATTTATACATACACACACACACACACATAGAGGTGTTGTTAAAGTAAAGCTTATTTCATACGTTCGCCGAAAATAGAGAGCAGAATATACTTGAGTGTGGCAGCAATTCACTCCCTGTATGTTGACCCATTATGCATTGCAACGCTAACTTAAACAGTTTATTATAAACATATTTTATTTTCTAGTGGGTAAACATATTAGATTCTAAATCGTTCTCCCAATGAATGTTTTCAAATTATAATACAGATTCCAATACATTGATACACATGCTTTACATGAACGGCTCTTCACAACGTCCAACGAAGCTGTGCTTGCTTCTGGTTGTAGAAAGCATGCATTGTCAAATGCGTATTCACACTGATTTGAGATGGTTGGTTCTGAGATTTGATTGGTTCTCTTGTGCCGAACATCTCGGGCATAGCGGATGAAGTAGAGATGAATTAAACTTTAGCAGAACAACTTGCGCCGATAAGCCGGAAATCTAATGATTGGCTTGGAGCTCATCACATGACTACAGTTCTGTTCTGCGCTAGTTTTTCAGTGAACGTATGAATCCACATTAACTATGCACCTTTACATGCAAATCCATAGCAATGATTTAAAAATACTAATGATTTCGACTGGTTTAGGAAGTGATCTTTAAATCCCTATACATTTTGATAAAATCATTTAAAAGCATTGACCTTTACATAAGGTTTTCAAATATGCACACCCCATTTACCCTGAAACAATTACCACTTTGGATGATATCTCCTGCAGAAGTTTTAAAAAAAATTGCTGGAATAGAGTCTTTGTACATATTTTTTATCTATAAATTGCTTTTGTATTGTACGTGTATTCGCATTATAATTATGTAAAGAACTAATTAACAAAATTATAGCCCAAATATATATATTGGTAATAATCTAAAAGTATATGGTAACCCTTTAAGAAAACATTTCATCGTTGGCGCTTTCTATTTATTAACAAAACAATTGATATTATTTATAAGTAAAGTTTTATTTAATTAGAGAAATGTGTTCAAGTTGACCCAAATTAAAACAAAACATAAAAAAAAATCATATAAATACTAATAGTTCACTGTAAACTCCTTGGGGTGTATCTCGTGCTCATGCTTGTGTTAAAAATCCCACCTCGTCCACTCGAGGATAAACACCTGTTAAGGCAAGTATTGGTGAGGATTGTAACAAATTAAAAAAATACTGCACATAATTATCAAGTTTACTCATAAGCCTCCTAGATAACAACAAATAAACCTTTCAAACTGTCGATGACGGGTTTTAATCTCGGTCGGTTGTATTGAGTTTTTTTTTCTTCCCAAAGTGGTTTTTCAATCTTCCTCCACGCAAATGTGGATACTCTTCTTTTAGATATAACCTTTCTAATCCCTAAAACTTTTAGCGTAATTAGTACATATGCAAATGACCCAAATAGGTAGTAAGAAACGGTATTAAAAAATAAAACATTCCATGGGGTACATAGAATTTGTGATCGATGCACAGTTATTTTGGGATGTGTTTTTTTAAATATATATAATCTGTTTGAATAAATATATAAATATCAAATTGAATTTGTTGCTGAAGTGTGTCTATATATATATATATACATACACTCCCATCGTTCTCTAATGGAATTATAATGTGTTTATGAAATTGAATAGGAATTTAGGGTCACAATATTGTGTTTAGTCTTTCGTTATTATTAATTTTTGGCTACATAAAAAATATTTTAAAAGATATATAAAAATTATTAATTTAGATATTTAAATTTTCATTTTTTTAAACTTTTATTATAAACAGAGGTGTGGAAGTAATGAATGTGAAGGGCTTTTAGTAATCAAGAGGGTAGAGAAGTTTTGTCATTGTTTGATGGTTGTTCCTTTGTTCAGTTATAATTGATATAGACACTTATTTTTTAATCACTCAGCCATGTTTTTTCATCCACTCAAATTTATCTTTGTCGCCATTAGGGGTCTAAGTCCATAAAATTATTCCTTGGAATGGCCATTGTTTTATATATATTGATAGCTACTAATAATCAGGCACATATGTTTTCATACAATTTTCTATTATTTTAATATGGGTGATTTCAATCACTTGACCTATAAATGTCCGCATTTATTAAAGTTGCTTTCATAGTTATTGTTTTCACGACAGGTGCTCTTTTGTCTTAACGAAACAGTAACGGTTGTGCAACCCCTCTTTTAATATGTGACTTTTAATAATAATAAAAAAAGCATAGTGTGCCTTATATAAGTTATCAAAAGTAAAATATATCTTATTTTTTATTTTAAAAGTTTTATTTTAATCTTTATCTATCTATGCCATCCACTTGAAACTCAATTGTTCAATGTTCATGTGATTATTTGGTTTACATGAAAATGAACGCAATTAATTTAATTAAACTACTTTGTGTTATGATATTTACCAATTGAGGCCACTCTCTATTTTTTTATATATATATATACATACACTCCCATCGTTCTCTAATGGAATTATAATGTGTTTATGAAATTGAATAGGAATTTAGGGTCACAATATTGTGTTTAGTCTTTCGTTATTATTAATTTTTGGCTACATAAAAAATATTTTAAAAGATATATAAAAATTATTAATTTAGATATTTAAATTTTCATTTTTTTAAACTTTTATTATAAACAGAGGTGTGGAAGTAATGAATGTGAAGGGCTTTTAGTAATCAAGAGGGTAGAGAAGTTTTGTCATTGTTTGATGGTTGTTCCTTTGTTCAGTTATAATTGATATAGACACTTATTTTTTAATCACTCAGCCATGTTTTTTCATCCACTCAAATTTATCTTTGTCGCCATTAGGGGTCTAAGTCCATAAAATTATTCCTTGGAATGGCCATTGTTTTATATATATTGATAGCTACTAATAATCAGGCACATATGTTTTCATACAATTTTCTATTATTTTAATATGGGTGATTTCAATCACTTGACCTATAAATGTCCGCATTTATTAAAGTTGCTTTCATAGTTATTGTTTTCACGACAGGTGCTCTTTTGTCTTAACGAAACAGTAACGGTTGTGCAACCCCTCTTTTAATATGTGACTTTTAATAATAATAAAAAAAGCATAGTGTGCCTTATATAAGTTATCAAAAGTAAAATATATCTTATTTTTTATTTTAAAAGTTTTATTTTAATCTTTATCTATCTATGCCATCCACTTGAAACTCAATTGTTCAATGTTCATGTGATTATTTGGTTTACATGAAAATGAACGCAATTAATTTAATTAAACTACTTTGTGTTATGATATTTACCAATTGAGGCCACTCTCTATTTTTTTATCGGTCTGCTTTGAGCATCTCTGGTTTGCGTGGTGAATCTTACCCTTTCTCTTTTTATTTTCTTGTGTAATTTCCTTCCCCCACGCACGAGAACTGTTTGATCTGTTTCGATTGTATCTGTTGCTGCCTTTTCTCTATTGCCAACACAATGTTTGCTAACTTTTTATTTTACATATCTCTTCAATATGAAGTAAAAAAAATATAACAGAAATACAAGTACCTTAAATAGATATTAGTTCATATTTTTCTAATAGTATACAGTATGGATAGAAACATTTTTACTATTGTAATAAGGCAATATTATGAAGTATAATAGAAATGTTTTGAAAGGCTCATGTTTTTAAGTTATTTTACTGTATGACCATGGTGTATTTAGAAAAAAAAATATCTTTCAATACAAACAAAGTCATAAAAATACTTTTTTTGTTCTCGTCATGGAAATAAAGTAAAAGTAACTAAGCGGAGATGTACCGATATCAAGATATATTTGATACTGAAGGTATGTTTAGACAATCTTTTGATACCTCTACATTCACAAATAAACTTGTTTAACGTGTTATATTTAGTTTCCAAGCCATAGTTCTCGTGATCTAGTAATGATGTAACTAATTTACCAAACAACTTTTCTGGTGGGTATGATAAAATCATTTAAATGTTGTTTGAACAACTTATAAGTTTACCTTGCAGTCGAACACTCTGCCATGATAGTTTTGCAGTTTTTTCTGTCCATACAAATTGCACATGCATAATTATCCCATAAGAATATGAAGTTAACTTTAATGTATATATTTTTTTTTTCTCGTTGAGTTAAGGCTCCCACAGATATTAACATAGAAGATAAAACACGGTTAAAACCGAATAATGATTTCTTTGTGTGTATTTGTTTTTATATATTTTATGTGTTCGAGTTTGTAGTACCGGGATTTATGTATAAATCCCATCCGTAATCGGTATCTCTCAAGTAAAAACATGGCCTTAAATCATTTCATAACTTTCATATCAAGTTTGAAGCAATGGAAGGCTAAAATGTTGGCAGGGTTAAAGCCATGGCTGTGTTAGAATTATTTGTAAGGTGATTTCTGGTTCAGCATTTCAGCTTTTCACTGCTTTAAAGTTAAAAAAAAAGGAAAGAAATATTGTTCACATTGTACCTTAACAGTTAAAGTGTAAAGTTTATATTTTTATACTGAATAACACACACAATGAACCTTATGTAATTATTATAAATCATGTAGTGAAACCATTCCTTTCTAATTTTTTTTTTCTGAGTCCTATTGTAAAACCTAGTGCTCTTCATATTGTTAACTAAATGTGTAATCATAAATAAAGTTATAATTAAACCCTAAATGTAAGTGAAATAAGATGATTTTAAATATATCCATATAATGACGCAATCGACACCTTAGCTCAGTCAGTAATGTGTCTCTCTACTGAGCTAAGGATCTTGGGTTCGATTCCCGGCATGGCCGAAAATTTATCATTGATGAAAATATGGGTTTACCCTTTCAAATTGATAAGTTGACAGCCAGGGACTGGATGTTGTGTCTGTCCTAGTCTTAAGATATATTATAAGACATGAAGCTACGACAACCCTAGTAACCGGTTAGTGGAAAAATAAATGACTTGAATAAAAAACTGACCCGTACCATAGGCTGGAAACAGTAATGGATGTAAAAAAAAAGGTAATATTATGACAAAACCTAAGCTTTTAAATATTACATAAATACATCTTTAATATACTATTCAAAATTTTAAAATACATTATCTATGGGATAGTTTCTAAGAGATGCATTTGTAAGTTACATTTCATTTTAACTGCAGTTTTAGAAAAAATCTTTTCAAACGTTATGAAGCAAATTTTATAGTAACATTAAACTATATAAAGGGATTTTTATAACCTACCATTCAAACAGATAGTAAAAAAATACTGCTGGACATCAGTTGTGAAAGATATTACAATCCTTAATATGAAGTTAAATTAATTAAAATCATCTTATTTAACATTTAAAACTTAAAAGTCTATAATGTATTCACTTTTTATTTTTAACTAATTATAGGTGTGAATTAACTGCAACTTGTGTATAAGAAATATAAATAAAAATATACCAGATCTTTCCTTTTACTAATTTAAATGATGAACCAAAGTAGGAAATCATTTTTAGATTTTAAGTTGTACATATTTTTTTTTCTTATAGTTTATTAGTGAAAGCCATTTTATCTTTTGTATATATATAAGTTCAATAAACATTGAAAAGAGAGGATTAAAGGGTAAGCACTACACAATCAAAATTAATTTTCAAATCATATTAGACTCTTTCTTTATCAAAAGAAAGCAGAACGTGTACTGGACTGTGGCTAGAGGTTGATCATTGGGTTTGGATCTTGTTGTTAGTTGCCTGTTCAAACAGATAGATTCTGAAGTTGCCTGTTCTATCTTGCGTCTTAATTCTTGAATGTATTTAGATTCTGAAGTTGCCTGTTCTATCTTGCGTCTTAATTCTTGAATGTATTTAGATTCTGAAGTTGACAGTTCAATCTTACGTCTTAATTCTTGAATGTATTTAGATTCTGAAGTTGCCTGTTCTATCTTGCGTCTTAATTTTTGAATGTATCTAGATTCTGAAGTTGCCTGTTCTATCTTGCGTCTTAATTCTTGAATGTATTTAGATTCTGAAGTTGACAGTTCAATCTTGCGTCTTAATTCTTGAATGTATCTAGATTCTGAAGTTGACAGTTCAATCTTGCGTCTTAATTCTTGAATGTATTTAGATTCTGAAGTGGACAGTTCAATCTTGCATCTTAATTCTTGAATGTATTTAGATTCTGAAGTTGACAGTTCAATCTTGCGTCTTAATTCTTGAATGTATTTAGATTCTGAAGTTGACAGTTCAATCTTGTGTCTTAATTCTTGAATGTATTTAGATTCTGAAGTTGACAGTTCAATCTTGTGTCTTAATTGTTGAATGTATTTAGATTCTGAAGTTGACAGTTCAATCTGCGTCTTAATTCTTGAATGTATCTAGATTCTGATGTTGACAGTTTAAATAACTAGATTCTGAAGTTACGTATTCAATGTTGCGTTTTAATTCTTAAATGTAACTAGACTCTGTCCATATTTGTGCCTAGATTCTTAAATGTAACTAGATTCTGACTTTGCTTGTTCAAATTTTGTTCTCCCTCTGTGTCTTTTATATAAATATTATTAATAAATACATTTGATTGATGCTAATCAGCCTACTTGTGAAGTAGGAAGGCGAGCGTGATATTTGAGGAAAATGGGATGTCTGGGTTTCGTTAATGTATTGATGAGCCATTTCCCACAGTGAAGCTAAAAGACAAAAAAATAAATCAATCTAATTTAACAGGCATCTCCGGCTAACAATGATCAACCTCCAACATTATTCCACTCTGTGTATTTTAACTGTCTTCTGTTTTAAAATAAGTATGATGTGTTTTGTTTTTAAATATGAACTTTCTGACCTACAATTTTCTGAAAGTGCCATTTTACTCCCCTTTTCAATGTTTATCAAATCTTGCGCCATTTGGCACAATTTTTTTTTCTCTTTGTGTGTATATATTTATTGCTATAGTGAATAACATTTTATGGAAATTGTACTTAGCTTTCAACTAATATTACCATATAGACCAATTATTTTATGTTGCAGTATTTTATCATATAAGGTGCGATTTTTTGGGAGTGTTTTAACATCAAGATATATATCTACCTTTACATTTTAATGGAGGTGGGAGCATTTTATGTCGAGATGGTACCCTCAAATCCTTAAATTTTTAGTGATATTCAAGATTAGAAGATTTGAGAAAATTTCGAATTCGAGACTCAAATCCTTACAAAGAAGAAAAAATCAGTTTTTCAAGTTTAATTTGTTTGAGAGCTCTAATACTGCTTATTGGTCCGACACCTTATCTCAGTCGATAGCATGTCTGCCTACTGAGCTAAGTGTCCTGGGTTCGATTCTCGGCATTGCCGAAAATTTGCTTATTGGTGTTTCAGAACCATTCATGGTTATAGGATTAACTTAACAACCAGTCCCCAGACCAGTAATTTAACACTTAACTGAATGTATAAACGTTATAATGAATGGATCATAAGAAAAAATGTTAACATTTAGTTACTCTTTGTATTTTATATTATTTTGTTATATTTCCTCTTATTTTCATAACTTTTTCCAAAATTCGAATTTGGAGTCAAGATTCGGAATTCAAAGATAAAGTGAAGATTCGGATTCGTAAAATAGTGTTTTCGACCCAACTCTTAGAAAAAAAGTATTAAAATATCAACTGTCAAATGTGTCTTAAGGATAACCGCAAATCAAAGTAGAAGTATTATAAAAAACACTACTAAAACAATTTTGGTGCAAGAAATTACACCATTCTAATAATTATCAATTACCTTTCAGCCACAAATATTTTGTACATCTCCTCACTGATTCAGTATAAAATAATCACACCTGTAAATACTCTCATTTGTTAGAAAATACAACAGTAATCTAAACTAAATTTTAGATAAATTGAAATTAACAAAAAAATAGTATTCATAAATTCTTTTAAAATCACATCTCTTTCAATTTAATTGTTTTGATGTTCTTAACAAATATTATTTATATGTTGTTATTCTTAAATCAAAATTTATTTATAGTTTATAGCATCTATGCTCAGAGTTCTTGGCTACATATACAGAGGTCCCAGGGGTCAATTCAGCCTTGTGACGACAAATGAGGATCTACTTGAATAAAGAAGTGGCAGCTCTGGTTTAGGAAACTGAGATTAAAGACCGGAGGGCTCACTCTGCTAACTAATTAACACCCTATATCCACGTGAACCCGCCTCAGTAGTGTAGTTAGCTAACGCGCTAGTTTCATGTTGAGCTAGACTGCCAAGGACTGGGAGATCGAGGTTCGAATCTCGGTCGAGTGAACTGGGGTAGGAGGAGGCGGGGGTTCCTAAATGATTTTCTACTTTCCCTCCACGCAAATGTTGGTTCACTTCCTCTAAATTCAACCTTCTTAATTCCTAACCAATTGACATAGTTAGTACTTATGTGTATAATCCGAACGGGTAGTAAGATGCGATGCTAAATAATAATATATCCACGTATGTTGGCAATATCATCCCTAACAGCGGTATATCTCGCTTACGGGCTAGCACCATTTGGTGGTAAAATCAACATAAAATGATTCCACCCCATCACACATGTAATAATGTGCACAGTGCTGTAAGAAAAGTACAAATGCTTAGAATTAAAATGTTTGATTGTGTTTGTTTTTTGTTTTGGTTTTTAAGAGGCTTACTGTAATGCTTTATTATTGGTATTTCACTAAGAGCTACAGGGAGTTCACTTAATCACAATAGTTATCGAGGTTGGCATCGCTTTGTTTTGGTCTACTTTTCTAGATTCATCGAGTGTTCTTGATTCATTAGAGAGAGCAAAACATTTGCTCGGGCGCAATTCGAAAATGTCTTAAAAATGTTATATCAAATTCCCTTAATATTATTAATTTTTTTCAAAACAATAATATTAATGATCCGTCTAAAAGCCGTGTAGCAAGCTCAACGTATTATATAAAAATTGCATCCAACATTTGGTAATAGCCAGGGCCCGGATTTTGATGACTTTTTTTTTTTTATTTAATTGGTTCATCACATACAATGTTTGTAAGTACATAAACTTGGTTCATGATCCCCTGTTTGTAGAAATATAAATTTTATAGGTAATTTTTTGTAATACGTCATATTTTCTTGGTTTGTATCCTTTTGGATTAATTTTTTTTAGGTATTTATGAGTAATTTTAAAGCATTCATGTTGAATAAGTATCTTTTAAAAATATATACTATCACTATTTTATAAAAGCATACATTTTTCAACACACAGTTGTCGGAATTAGAAGATAATGTGGGCTATGTTATTTGTATACTTGTTGCTAGTCTGGTTGTAAAATACACATTCCTGGTTAGACACTCCAATTAAGCTTGAGAGGGTTAGCGATTACTTATGAAGCAGATATTTGTAAATCAGTGTTATATTTAGCACAATGTAAGAGTTAAGTTGTTAAAGGCTTTTCATTGCCGATGTATCTTTTAGTTTACATTTGTAAATCACGTGCTTGATTTAGTATTTGTGCATTTATTACGGCTCTTTGTTCGTATTTTTAGGTTATCTTTTGAAAATTTGAACTAATTGTTTTTAGGTCATTTTTTGATCATTTTTAGCTCATCAAAATCCTGGCACTGGTAATGATAGGGTCTTGGGCCCATAAAATTATTCAATGAAAAACATTCCTCATTGTTTTTGACAATGAAATAAATTACAGATAATTGGATTATCAATATCAAAGCCAATTCCCTAATCACAATTAACGAAGTGCATATTAGCGTTATCTGTGGTTGGATGGAATTACGCATCGCTCTCGTGTTAAACCAGATTGCCGGTGATGGGGAGATTGGTATTTGAATCTCGGGCTGAATATACTAAAATTTTGCACTCTCCACATAAATGCAGGTACATTTTCTCTAAAAAGCTACCTTCGTAATCCCTAGACAATTAATGAATGCAAGCATATAATCCGAATGGGCGGTGAAAAAAATAAATAATATTTTTTATTCATATTTGAGCTTACCACTAGAGTAAACTGGTGTAGCCGACACTATTTAATGTTTATCTCTTTTAGTTAATGGTGGAATCTTGTTGGAAAATCTTGTCTAAGTTAGAACATGTCCATAGATTTTTTATTCACATAATTAAATTTACTTAAAATTATTTATCTGTATTTAGATTATATTATTTTTACTGCATCAAGTTAAATGTCACTTGTGACTATTTTTTAAACAAAACAAAAATCACATTTTATTTAAATAGTTTATGTTTATGATAAAATTTTCCTCTTCCTGTCTTTAGTGTGCAATGATTTTTCCCAACGCTCTGTTTGATACACATTTAATGACCTTACTTTTTGAACTATTTCAGTAGTTTGCGCTGGGGCAGATGAATTTGTTTTCACTATTTAATCCAGGCTTAGATTAATAAATCAATATGTAATTTTTTTTATGTATGTTGGTAACTAAAGCAACATTTTGTTGTTATATAGAGATATGTGTTTTTTTAAAGTTGTGTGTAAATATTTTGATTTTATTAGAAAGGTAGAACATATTTTATTAATGGTTGAGTTACCATGTCTTAATTTTACAAGTTAAACAAGTATGGTGAAATTATTACTTTTAAAAATATTACTTGATGTTACAAAATAAATTATGTTTTCTTATCATTGATAAGTATGTCATTTATTTATTTTTTATGCCCTGTATAACATGGATCTAAATTCTAGGACAGTTTTATTTTGGGGAGGGTTGGAGCGGGGGATGGATTGTAGTGCTAAACCAGTAAATTATAATTTGACTGACAGAAAAATATCTTCATATCAACCAAGTTTCAAAAGTACTCCATGGAAAGTTTTGTGAATAAATAAAAATGACCTAATTTTTCATAAAAATAAATAAATATTTTTTTAAATAATCAAAACACCCCTTTTATGTAAATAATTTTTTTTTTGTTCTATAGATTGATTCAACTAATGCTAAGATACTTAGAAAAATTGTTTATAGAATAAAAAAAAAACATTATTTTTGATAATGATGATGATGATGATAAATTTCTGCCAAGTTTGATTATGTAATTTATTTTCTAATAACACAAAAAAATATAAAAATAATAATTTCATCTAATTGTTTAACTATGTAAAATTTGATGACTAATTTTTCTCAGTTCTGTCCAGTATTCTATCATGTTCACACTTTTTATTAGTTTAAATACAGTGGAACAAACATGTTAATGTTACTCAGTGTAAACAACATATTATTTTTGGATCCAAATTTGATAGGGGTGTGCAGACTCAAAACATACAAAAAAATCAAGAATTTTGAAAATAGTTTTAAGATTTTACTTTTTTATAATCGGGGAAAATAACTATTATATCTATATGTTCCTTATAAACTTTGAACTAATCAACAGTTGTCTACCTCAGCTTATTGTCAGTGAGCTAAAATAGTAACCTTAGTTTTGTCCTAAGATATCAAGATTAAGCTCGATTCCCAGCTGGGGGCATTGAAGATTGTTTTTCATCCCCTGTGAATGCTGGTGCTTCCCCCCACCCCCCGCCCCCTTATAAAGTCTGTCTTTTTATAGTTGTGTAAGTTGCATATAGCCCAAATGGAGCATACACTATTCGTATTATAAAACAATTGTGTCTTTATTAAATTTAAAACACATATACCAAGAAACCCCCATCTTATATTTTTATTTCCTACTTCGGCCCATCATTTGGTGGCTAGGATTAGCCAAAATTTTCACAAATGAACAATTTTGAACATTTTTGGTGTTAAAAAGTAACACAAGGCATTTGGCAAAATTAGCATACGTTGATTTAAGCTATTAAGCTATAAATATTACTCTTTGAAAGCCTAAAATGTAAGAAAAGGGTTGGTTTCAACGAAATTTCGATACAACCTCAAATATAAATGTTTGGTCGCCAACGTGGAAGAGATCAAACTAATAACATTTGTGGACCTACAGTTCAATGAATATATTATTACTAATTTCTTACAATAAGGAAAAAAAAACCTTTGTATTTCACCACAATAGCTAGAAAAATAATCTTTTTAATTCCAAACTAAAAATTTGGCCTCGCTTTTGTATGGCCTATCTGGACTGGGAGTGCGTGGGCCCTATGTGTATATTTATTGATAGTAATTTTCATGCCACCCTTAAATCTAAAATACTCACTGGTAATTTAAATAAAATCATTCCTTGCGGGCGTGTAGAAAGTAGCGTCGTGTTGTGTTCGAGTATGTCCACCCCTATTAATTTGTTTGTGAATTTCCTCGCTTGGTGAATGTGAGAAAATGGCAGTTTCTCCCGCATAAAGCTGTAACCAACAGGAAGTAGTATTTAGTCAACTATGATTCATTAGTAATGTTGGGGTTTTTTTTAAACTGAGGGAATTATCCTTTTATGGTTGTGTATAGATTCACTCAAAACATTTCATTCCATTTATAGTCTTTTGTGTTTTTTTTTTTTTTTTTT
>CABFWB010000267.1:298573-322984 GCA_902151455.1 Timema bartmani
TTTTTTTTTTTTGGTATCACCATAATATTATTTGGTTATTTTGCTATTATGTTAAACACTTTGTATCATTTCAATTTGTGAAATTTATTTATTGTTTTTAATGATATTTCTTCTTTCTGTTAGTAATAAAATATTGCAAAGTTTATCAAAAATGTTATAGATGTACACACCTAATTATTAAAAGAAGAAAGAACATTTTAATTAAAAGAGATTATTTGTAAATGGTTAGCTTTCAAACAAAATTATGAGCAAATGAATCTAAGAATAAAGTTTTTACTAAAGAATTAATTCAAAGGAAAGTAGTGACGCATTATTGTTTTTATAGTGTTATAACTCATGTCTATCACACCAACGCTATTTTTTTAATATTTCAAATGTATAAGGGCAACTTAAGAAATGTCATTTTCTGCTCTGATAAAAATATAAATAAATTTAAAAGTATATTTTTTACTTGGAAAAAGGGATAAGAACTAATAAAAGGGATGACTGCAATACGGATTTCACAATAAAAAAAAAAGAACATAACACACAATTTACTTACACTGCTGTTACTGGACAATAAGTGGTAATGGCCGTCTCTTGAAGAGAATCGTTTGAAAGGCACAGTGGAAATAGGCAGAAAGTCCCATTTTAACTCAAAAATAGCTAGTGGTGCCATCTGTTAGACAATCATTAGACCTTTCTAATGCACTTTAGATTATGGCGTTATGTCACATCTCGTCAGGAGGGCGTGCAACACAACTTTCTAAAAGATGGAAATAAGGAAGACTTAGAGGAAATCTCTACATGATGATAGGTCACATGTGAACATCCCTTCTAAAGAATATTCTCATAAAGAACACAAATCCAATCGCAGTCTTTTTTTATTTCCCTGCATGAAGTGTATTAATACATTATAAATACATGCATGCATCTGTAGTATTTTTATTTAATTCTATAAACATAAAAAAAAAATTGAAAATTTTTGGTGAAATAATCTATTTGTAAAGCTAATATTTTATTGTATTTTTCGAAAAGTATTTAATGTGGAGTTGTGTTTTAAATACCGCAACCAAAAATTTTAAATACCGAGAGTGGTATTTATGTCGACATTACCTAATTATATGAGCTACTCAAAAGTTTCCATGAAAGTAATCACAAATGTAAATAACAAGTAAAACAAAAAGTATTTCTTTAATTTTCGAAAAATACATTCATTGTAAAACTTGTTCATTATTATAAATTGCTTTTATTATTTCTATGAAAATAAACTTAGAATAATTATTTTAATGTTTTATGTTGCTAATAAAGAATGATTGACACTTAATATAATATAAACTTGTATAAGGAAGTAGTTTTATGATTATCATCATCATAGGTATGAAAATGCCTCAACAGTTTTTGTAACTTTTTAAAAGAATGCTTTGTCATAGAGTCTAAATAAAACTATATTTCAAGAAAATAAAAACCGTTTGAATTTTGGTTAGCAAAAGGTTTGAACAGTAAGCTTTTTACAGGGCAGTGTCCATTTTAACTAAAACAAAGGATGTTAAGTGTATCTCCGAATAAAACTGGTTAAATAATGAGCTGAACATCAAATATATATTAAATTATACTATTCTAATTTTGCTGATTTTGCTGTACAGAATTTTACTCAACTGATTTAAGGTGGGGTGGTAAGAAAAGGTCAGGGTTTTTTTTTTAATAGCAAAATATTTTTTGTCACAAATAAAATATGGCCTCAGTAAAAATCTAGAGTCTAATTTTTTTTACATGTTCATATCAGCAGTTGTTGAATATGTCATGACAAGGTGTCTATCTACCATCCGGGAAAATCAGGGAAAGCGGAAATTAGCCGGGAATTTGAAGTGATCGGGAATAAGTCGGAAATTTGGTAAATTACAATAAAAATCCGGGAAAATGTTGTTTTATTCAAAATATGAAATACAATTATAATTAAATTAGTAAATTATGTGATTCAAACTGTCATTTTTTGTTTGTTTGTAGCTGTGTAATATATTTTTAATTCCTACTAAACAATGTTAATACAAATTTTAAAAACATGTTTATTTAAATTTTAAAACTTTAAAAAAAAAGATTAATAGAAAAACGAGGGGGAGTTAGAAGTATGTGACATACTTTTTAGTCGGTGATTTTAGGAAATAATCAGGGAAAAGGTCGGGGATTTCATTGGTCAAGTTGAGTAGACACCATGCATGAGCATAGCGGTATTAGATGACAAACTTTTTAAATGAAGAAAAAAAGTTGTCATTAAATTCCAGGAAACCCTTGACAGATATTGAACAACTGTTGATGTCACCGCGTGAAGAAAATTAAACTCTGTTTTTATTTAAGCAATATTTGATTTATTTTGACCCAAAAAAAAGTTTTGATATAAAAACTACAAAAACACTGACCCTTTCTCATGTATTCTACATCCCCAACTTAAGGACTGTATTGCATAATTTTTTCCTAGTGAGCTTTATCCAAATTTAAAAAATAACCGACAGCAATTAATTTTTTGAAAAATATATTAACATTTTTTGTTAAAAAAAATGTGTTAATTGTGAAAAGAGAATATTTTTTTCTACCTCTTATTTTTTAAACAATTTATTTTGCTACACATAGAACATTTGAAAGATTCTTAGTTTGGGGCCTAAATTACTCAGCAATTGTAGTTGACTTAAAGGTGATAAAATAAAATGGTGAATAGTAAACATTTTTTTTTAGAATGTCATAGAGGAACTTATCTTAATAATGCATAAGGAGAAACAGCTAAGTCTAAGTTAAAAAAATGTACTGTACCAATAACCGAAATTACCATCCGTCCATTATTGACATTTTGAGTATAGTTTAAAATTATGTTGATTTTGCAATTTATAGATTCCAACATGAATGGCTTTAATTATTGTTACAGTATCGTGTTTCATAAATTACATAATATGTGTGTACAAGAATTGTTTATTATTTATTTTCATCTAAGAAACTTTATTTGAATGTACAATATAACTTAGGCCTACATTAGTTTAGTATTATTGAATTTATTTATTTCCTCTAACACCATTTATGTCAGCCAATATAGTTACAGCTAACATGCTGAAAATTATGAAGAGTAATTAAAGATTTTATTACTTAGCTCTAATTTATGTATCCAGGTTTAAGAAATAACCTATTCAATTAATATCTTTCAGTGAAGCTATATCAGGGTGTCAACTGAGTCACAAAAAGTCACACAAGGTCACGAAATTACCAGAAAAGTCACAAATTTTCAATATTCTGGTCATAAAGTCACAAAAATATTTTTGTTTTGAATTTCCTGTGCATTGTAACAACGTGTCGAACGTCAAGCCACCCACTACCCATGATCCCATGTGCTAGGCACAAGTTGCTCGATTGTTTGTATCGTGTTACCAAGGACAAAGTTAATGTTCACCATCTAGTTAAAGTTCAATGTTGCGTGTGAATGCATAATATAATGTTCGACCCTTTACCAAAGGAATTTTGTGGTCAAAAAGTCACTAATTTTTGATTCTCCAACTCAATATACCATTTTTAAGCATGCTTTTTCAGTTCAATTTAAATTATATGAATTACATAATACCCGATCCGGTGACCGCATGGTCTAAGGCGCTACTATTGTGGTAGACCAGACTGCTGATGACAGAGAGATCGAGGTTCAAATCTCGGTCGGGTGTACTGAGGGTGGTTTTTCCATTCTCCCTCCATGCAAATGTGGGTAAACTTCCTCTAAATATAACCATCCTCATCCATAAAACGTTTAACGTTAATTAATACATAAAAATAAAACCCGAATAAGTAGTAAGATATGGTGCTAAAAAAAATTATGTAAGATTTTAAATCGGGGGTTTAGATTAGAAGTGGTCCTCCACCACAGCCCAGACGTTGGTCGGACTCGGCCACCACCGGGGCTCTCGGCCGGCCGCCAAACTCCGTCAAGAGAACAGGCACACTTACCTTAGTGACACTGGAGTAGATCTAAACCATGATTTAGCCTTGTGATTGCTTTCAAAAAAAAGATTTTTTTTAAATGTGATTTGCATATTTCCTGACATTTGAGTGTTATTTTTTGGCAAATATATTTCAAATTAGTTTTTAGTTGGAAGAAAAATGTTTTATTACACAATTTTTGGCAACATTGTTATAACTTCAAATAAAATGAAAAGTTTGTTTGAGAATTATTTCTGAAGCTCATTGCTATTGTTTTAGTGGTGATATTCAGCCACTAAGAAGTTTACACAAACATTTGAAAAACTTATAAGTTTTATGTCATTACTCATTAGTTACCATATTTAGTTAGTTTCGCTAATTACGAATTCGACTTACTAATCTAATATCAGCAACAAGTCCTTGGAAATGTTAAATTCCTTATAATGAATAATTAAAAATAAAGTTTCTTTGACGAAAATAGGTTATTTTGGCTTTAATGTGTATGCGTGTGTGTGGTGTGTAATATATTTTTTACCAAGTCAGTGCAAATTAACTAGTATATAATTTTATTTTATTAAAAAAAAAATACACAACGTAATAATTTTAGCCAATATATTTGCCAAGTAATAAAAGTTCCCTGTTAATAATTCAAGTATAAAACTTTTAATACATTTTGTTAAACTATTAACATATACTTTTTTTAAAGTTGCAGTTTTCTATTATTTGTTTTTGTAATATATATTTTTATATGAAGCACACATGTAATTTACAATAGACCTAGTTTAAATATGTTTTTACATTAGAAGTAATAGATAATTTGATAAAGATGTATTTGGATAAAAGTATGAATGTTTTTTAATGTATTTGCAAAGAATGTTTTATATTTATTGAACCAAGGGTGGTCATATTTATTCAAGATAAAAAGAAAGGTTTATGCTACACAAAAAATTAGAGCAGGATTATTTTATGACGGTATCTTTTGAAAGAAGCCAATACTAGCAATGACTGCTTTCCTTGTAAACACTATATAGTTGTTATAATAAGGGCAATCTAGAAGGCGGGTAGTAAGGTTGTGGGGTACAAATGGGGCAGTTTACCTCGGACCTCCGCTCTCATGAGTCTCAGATCACCCAAATATATTTTACAGCAGCAAGTTTTGACAAAATCACAAAGCAAATGCATAAAGGGCAAGCTTCCTTTTTTTTTTTAACCAGTCTCTTTTTTTAAAGGTGATTAGCGTGGTAAACACAAGAATAATGTAGCTTAATATTGGAAAACTTTTTTTAAACTTGTGTACATTGTTTAAATATTATGTTAGTAAAAAATTAACAAACTATAGAAATTAAATTAATTATTTGGTCTAAAAAGGTGTCTCTAAAATAATATCCTAGGGTCCCTGGATTCTATGGGACATTATGCCTATAATTATCACACTCGAAATTGTATTACTGTATTTTTAACGCTTAATAATTTTTATGATTCGATTCCCATTATTTGAAATGTGAAATATTGTAATATTTCCTACACATTATATGTGTATGTGGCTATTGTGTACCACAGTTAAGAGATAAAATACAATATATTTACATTAAATTAACATAATAATGTACAATGTAGTGGGAAACACTCGCAAAAGATTCAGATATCCTTGTGTTTGTCCACCATTTAAACGTCAGTGTTTGTACTTTAGGGAGAAGCACCTAAGGTGGGGTTGTAGGGAATGCAATAAAAGTTAAACGTTTTTGCAGTTTTTATAGCAATTTTTTTGGTCAAAATAAATCAAATATTGCTTCAATAAAAAAATAAAGAGTCATATTTTCTTCATGTGATGATATCAACAGGTTGTTGAATATCTATCAAGGATATCCTATAATTTAATGACAACTTTTTCTCTTCGTTTAAAAGGTTGATTAGATAATGCCACCATGCTCACGACAGATATTCAACAACTGTTGATATCAACATGTGAATAAAATTAAATTCTTGTATTTTTACTGAAGCAATATTTGATTTATTTTATCCAATAAACAACAACAAAATTTTTCTATAAAAACTGCGAAAACACTGACCTTTTATAACGTTCTGTACATCCCCGCCTTAAAATGAATTTGACTCACATTGATCACTCATGATGTCACACACACGTATGAGATTAAAGAGCCGATATATTAACATATTTTACAGTCTTTCCCCCAACATCTTAAATGACACCTTTTCCTCCTTCCTCTCATCGTGTTTTTTATTAAAAAAAAAACTGTGTAATTCATTGAATTGTGTCGGTTTGTTCACCTTTCGCACCTTTTAAATGTGGTTACCCGAGGTTCACTTTTCGTGCTATGAACACATTTCTTTCAAAGTGCCATTTGTTATATTTTAATGCCATGACAGTGTATTCCATGCATTTTATATATACTATTTTTTCATTATATGTATAAGTTTTAAATGTTTTGTTTAGTATCTATCTTTGTTGAAAACTTAAATGGGTAATCGTGTCAAATTTATGTATGTTAAATCTTTCTACCTGGGAAAATTTTTAGTATTTACTTGTAATTTTATGTTTGAAATAAATTTTATTTTTTTTATTAATAATAACAATTTATTTTGATAATATCAAAATTATAATAGCTGTTAATTATTGGAACAAAGTTTGTTAGTCAAGATATTAACTTTCAGAAAACTATTATAACATATGAAAGTGCAAAGTGCTAAACTTTTTTTGTGTGAATATTATTATTTATCATTATTATTACTAAAACTATGTAACATCTATTGCAAATTGTTTGTATGGATAAATTTACAAAATTTAAGAAGTACATAGTATAATTATATATCATATTAACATTTGTTGTTTAATTATTTATTGTAATATTTCCTCAACACTTTTAATCAAAAACAGGGTGCTTAGGAAGATATTTGGTCAAAAAAAGGATGAGGCTACTTTGAAGTAGAGGAGGTCACATAATGATGAGGCTACTCTGGAGTATAAGTGGTCACATAATGATGAGGCTACTCTGGAGTATAAGTGGTCACATAATGATGAGGCTACTCTGGAGTATAAGTGGTCACATAATGATGAGGCTACTCTGGAGTATAAGTGGTCACATAATGATGAGCTACATACCCATCTACTCATAACAAGACATTGTCAGGATCAAGTCTCGTAGATTACAGTGGGCAGGACATGCAGCACAAATAAGAGATTATAGAATCGTGTTCAGGGTACTGACTGGTAAACCCAATGGGAAGAGACCATTGGGAAGACCTAGACGCAGATGGAATGATGAGGCTACTCTGGAGTATAAGTGGTCACATAATGATGAGGCTACTCTGGAGTATAAGTGGTCACATAATGATGAGCTACATACCCATCTACTCATAACAAGACATTGTCAGGATCAAGTCTCGTAGATTACAGTGGGCAGGACATGCAGCACAAATAAGAGATTATAGAATCGTGTTCAGGGTACTGACTGGTAAACCCAATGGGAAGAGACCATTGGGAAGACCTAGACGCAGATGGGAGGATAACATTAGAATGGACCTGAAAGAAATAGAGGATAATGACGTGGACTTGATAGAACTTGCCCAAGATAGTGATAGTTAGCATACTTTTGTAAGTGTGGCACTGAACTCCCGATTTCCTGATGCCATAGAGTTGGTAATGCACACTGAACATAATAATACTTATATGAAGGGACTGTTTTGAAAAATCGTATATTATTGGCCCAAAAATGGACTCCATTATAATCAAAATGTTTATTTTGGAAGTATATAATGTATTTAATATATTAACTTTGCTTTATATATATATGTCTTACTGTGAATAATTTATCAACTAAACAATACCGTATGTATGTATGATACATGAATATCACATGATATAATAGCTCGGTATTATCTGCGGTTTCGCGTAACCGAGGTAGATCTAGGAACATACTACCCGCAAATATGAGGGTCCAACTGTATATCAATGAAATGTATGACAGAAGGTAAGTAGTGTGCTTTCATTACTATCGGTACTAAATTATTATTTCAATCTATTCACTGGCTAGACATTACCTAGTTATGATAGTGTTACCTGACACCTACACATTTCTAAACAAATGTAGTTTTATTTACCTATTACTTTCCATTGCAAATCTAAAAATGAACAAACAAAATCACAGTAGTGGTGTTTTTCAATCAAGGAATACAAACATTTGCCATGGAAATTAAAATTGGAATTGTTACCGATTGGACGCAAAGGGATGACCAACAGTTTATTGTGATTGGTGGCTCAATCATACCTATACCTTTACTACTCAAATGCACTCCATAGTACTAATAAATCTACTTTTCCTGGTTAGTCTCGATGTATTTAGCAAAATATTGCGCATTACAAAGTTTCAAACATTTCATATCCATTCTAGCTTGTGGAAAGTCAAACTTCCTGCAAAAAAACACAAACATAAAAAAAATCCAATGTGCTACTAAAAAGATATGTTTTTATTGACTTTATAATTTTCTTGATCAACAGAGTTTTTAGATTGTATGCATGTAAAATGATAAAGGAAAGACCGATAGAAATACAGTATGTACAAAATATGTTTTCGTCCCAATTCCTCCACAATTAGCCGCACACACTTGACGAATGTGTAACCTCATTATGGGCTGCAATACAAGGTTCTATAAATTTAAAATCTTGTAAATTTCTTTTCATCTTCGCTTCTCAATTTATATTGGTAAGCATTACGTCTCCAAGCATTCTTACATTTCTTTGTAGACAATACCTTTTAACTTAGAAAATTAAACAAATACAACAAGTTGGTGTAACTGATTGTCGAAGAGTCATAATAAGCTGTAGTTTCCTATTTGTAATAATATATACACAATAAACAGCTAAAACTTTCATTAATTCTAAAGCTTTTATAAGATAAGCATTCAAAGCATATAATTTATTGTAATCATACACATACTAGTACACACTCAACAGTAACAAAATAAAACTACCATTATGATTGTACATCATATATTCAAATGTGTTATTAAAAAAGTTTGTAGTTATGTAAAACATGATTTTTATTATTTCATTATTCAAAATCAATTGTCCATACAGCATCTCAATTATTTCCAAACATTTTTTTGTAGAGGTTTTACTCGTGTTGAAGGCAATGTTAAATTACTGTTCAAAACGGTAACATTTGATAACATAGTTTATAAGTACAATAAACATAAATGCTTGTTGAAATAATACTTTCAAATATTATTTTAAGATTGTTCACTATCAGTATCCAGTTATTGACTCTTAATAGTGACACACACTAAAAAAAACAATAAAATGAAAATATTACTTTACTTTGAATTGTATTATATCTGTAAGAAGGTACAGGAAAGGTAGATAGGAACACAGTTCACACTTTACATTGCTGCCATTGGACAAATAGGTATTGGTGGCTGCCTCTTAAAGAAAATCTATTGTTAACAGCCAATCCCCGACATATGTTTCATTCTATCGAAACTCATCCGAGGGGGGGATTTTGTAAAGAATGATAGGACACTTAGATAGGAACATGTAAAAAGAATAACATAAAGAAGACAGACACAGGAAATGGTTTGAGCAATACTAGATGGCAACTTAGCTTGACCATAAAATACTAATTATTGAAATATCTAGTGTTGTAACCAAACATTTAAACACATTATTTTCACCACATAGCATATATGTACCGTCACAAGTATAGCTATAGTTTTTCAGATTTAATAATTAAATGAAATATATTTTCTGAGAGAAAACTATTTTTCATTCGCTACGGGATATAAATTATACATAAAATACAATCTTAGTCCTACCTTCTAAGATGTCATAATTTTTATTTTTGTTGTTGAATTCAGGTGTATTGATGATCATAAATATATATCTAATTCATGGTTCATAATTGATAAATTGATATATCCCTTTCGCTCCACTTGGATTAAAATCTTGTTGAAGTGTGAAAAAAGAATTCATAAATAGCTTAATCTGTTAAATATAATTTTCGAGTTCAACAGACATATTGTGATTTACTATTAAGCTTAGCTTCAGACTTGAGTTTTATTTAGGGAATGTGTAAAATCTGCTTACTTTGACATTGATTTTAGTTCAAATAATGGTATAAACTTTAACTCCACTTATTAATTATTTTACAAGAATATTCCCAATTACAGATTATAAACATCCACATGTAATCTATAGAGTTTGGTAGTCGGGAGCAATTAAGGCATGTTTTAAGTTGAATGGTTGACATAATTCAACTTTAGGCATAAATGTGACTATATTTTTTCTTTCTCCCAATTCCTAGGACAGAGAAGTATTGTGATCGTCTAAAAAAAAAAATCAAACTCAAGATTTTGATAAAGGTTGACATTTCATGACCGATGAAAAATGAGAGGAAAAAAAAAGTTTTTGCAGCGGTATCTGTTTGTATCTACCCGCCTCGGTGGCGTAGTTGGCTAACGTGCTAGTCTCATGTTGAGCCAAACCACCGAGGACGAGGAGATCGAGGCTCGAATCTTGGTCGGATGAACTGGGGGTGGTTTTCCCTAAATGGTTTTCCACTCTCCCGGGTTCACTTCCTCTAAATTCAACCTTCCCAATTCCTAACCCATTAGCGTAATTAGTACTTAAGCATATAACCCGAACGGGTAGTAAGACGCGGTGCTAAGTATTATTATGTTTGTATCTTGACTTAGAGCCGAAACCATTTTACCGATCTATATAAAAATGTTGTGTCTAGGGATTTCATAAGGATCCCCCCAAGGTATTTTTTTAAAAATCAGATATCTAATCCTTAAACTAAGGGTAGTTTTCTGAAGGGAAAAAGAAAAAAATTCTTGAAATCATCTATTACATTTATGATTAAATTCTGTATCTAGGCACTGTTAATATTACAAACAATTTCCAATGAAAGTAACTTTGAAGATACTATACACAAGAAAAAAATTTAATTTGGATTATATCCTTGCAACTATGTGAGATACGGAATAGCTATCACTGTAAAGTTTTAGTGCTATTAAAAATAAAAATCTTTTATTTGAAACATATTTTTATAATTTTTATAATATTTTTCTGTAAAAGTGTATATTATTTCATTTATACTCTTTGGTGGAATGTTTCTGCAACAATTTTGCAAGCAATTATTTTGATTCACAAATCTTGCATGTTTTTATTAAATTTCTCTGTTTTAAAATAAAATAGAAAGTCTGTGTGATGCATCATACTAATTATATTCTTAATTGATTGTATTTTAGGCATAGAAATAGTAATAATTCTAACTAAGAGTTTTGTTTCTTTTATTAAGCTTTTTTCCTTCAAAGGTTATAATAACTACAAGTAAATTATTAATTTCGCACATACAAATATTTTGAAAATATTTTATATTGAGTGGCAAAAGTTAATATATGTTTGCATCAAATTGAGTTGAACAACAAACATAACATTTTTTACACTCTTGATACATGAAATTATATCACCGTTTGCATATTTGAAATAAAACTATCTATCAGGTAACCTTTATCGAGTAATTTGTATTTAAAAACCAAATGAAATGCCATCATAAAAGTTTTGAGAAATTGTTAAGTCAATATCTTAAATTAAGCTTCAACTTTAGAATAAGTTATTGAACATATTTAGCTGTATAAATAATTTATTGACAATATTGTGGGTAAAATTATTACACACTTAAGGCCAGTGCAGACCAGCTGCGATACTAAATAGCATTCTGATTAGATGTGATATTATATCTAGTGATAAGCTGGCGCAGACCAGGTGCATTACTGTATAGCGCTCTGTTTGAATGGGATATTATAGCTAGTGATAAGCTGGCGCATACCAGGTGCTTTACTGTATAACGCTCTGTTTATATGTGATATATCTAGCAATAAGCCGGCGCAGACCAGGTGCTTTACTGTATAGCGCTCTGTTTGGATGTGATATTATAGCTAGCAATAAGCCGACGCAGACCAGGTGCTTTACTGTATAGCGCTCTGTTTGGATGTGATATTATAGCTAGCAATAAGCTGGCGCAGACCAGGTGCTTTACTGTATAGCGCTCTGTTTGGATGTGATATTATAGCTAGTAATAAGCCGGTGCAGACCAGGTGCTTTACTGTATAGTGCTCTGTTTGGATGTGATATTATAGCTATTGATAAGCCGGCGCAGACCAGGTGCTTTACTGTATAGCACTCTGTTTAAATGTGATATAATAGCTATTGATAAGCCGGCGAAGACCAGGTGCTTTACTGTATAGCTCATTTGGATGTGATATTATAGCTAGCAATAAGCCGGCGCAGACCAGGTGCTTTACTGTATAGCGGTCTGTTTAGATGGGATATTATAGCTAGTGATAAGTCGGCGCAGACCAGGTGCTTTACTGTATAGCACTCTGTTTAGATGTGATATTATAGCTAGTGATAAGCCGGCGCAGACCAGGTGCTTTACTATATAGCGCTCTGTTTGGATGTGATATAATAGCTATTGATAAGCCAGCGCAGACCAGGTGCTTTACTGTATAGCGCTCTGTTTAGATGTTATATTATAGCTAGCAATAAGCTGGCACAGACCAGGTGCTTTACTGTATAGCGCTCTGTTTAGATGTTATATTATAGCTAGCAATGATATATGAACATGAAACATGCTGTTTTTCCTGCGCCACTTTCCTGCAAGATGGCCGAGAAAACGGACACAGAAGTCTTACTATTGTTAACAATGGCCCTAAAGAAGCCAAAAGGGACATGGATGCATGATAATAACACTCTAAGTTGAGAAATTGGAGAGCTCCGTCATTTATTTGAGGATCACGTCTTTGTAGTCACCGCTACTTGTCTACCACTACCTACTTTTTTAATCCTTCCATGACAAAGAATGGAATTGTACAGACACCTCATCATGTAGTGGCGTTTACAGGATCATTATTGTTAATTTGAGCATGACCACCCTTGAATTATGCACATGCGCCAGCAATCCTATGTTGTGTAAAAATAACCGACAATCAAACGACTTCTATACATCAAAGTTTTAAAGCTTAGAGCGCGCTATTTTTTCATTCACTCTACGGTCTTCCATTTTACATTTTGTACTAAAGACCGCTATGTATCTTTATAGTATTGATTCATAGTATAGCGCCTGGTCCGCGCCAGCTTTTATAAGGCTTATTGAATATTACTGTTTTGCTCACATTTACTCTTCAAAGTGAGCTCACATTATCTTTGCATTTTTCGATGTAGATTTTGAAAATCCCTTCGTAGTTTTTGTACGTATACAATAAAATATTTCTGAATTAATGTGATTTTGAAACGTTGTGGTAAAGTTTATATTTCTATATTAAAAACTGAAAGAACACCAATTTTTACCCATACAGTTTTTAACTGTGCCGTATTTTATAAACATTTATTATTGTTGGAATTCTAGAAAATAACCATGAAGCTGAATGGTTGGTTTTTGCCATTTTCTAGCTATAAAATTATCTTAATGACATTGTTAAAACATGGGTTAGCTTTGAAAATGACTTGGCTCCTCATATGGTGTTGTCTCATGTGTGAGATGTGTTTTTTTTTATTTAAAAAGTATAATCTATTTTTATGGAGAGTTTTTTTAAACAACTTAATGTTTAGCGTGAAAATATCTAAGAAAATTTACAACACTCATGATGGATTATTCTCTGTACAGCTTTGAAGATTATTTACATAATTTACAAGTACGTATCGGATGTCCTTAGAAAATTTCACATATTATACTTTAATAATACAATCTTACTTTTCTACCTATAATAATTACAATAAAGAAAGTTGTAATATTTATTTTAATACAAACAACTTATGAGTAGATACTAAATAGCAATCTTGACTCTATCAATAATGTATTAAATCAGCCTGTCGATAAAGTTTCCAACATTTCCTAAAGGACACTTTTTTTTTTATATAGTCTTGGAACTTAACTTTAAAAATCACTGAAACTACCATCATAAAAATTGTTTTGATGGCTTTCAAGGCTTTTCAATGGTCTTTCATTCGTTAATCATCGCGTGAAACCTTCCATATTTCTAAGCTTTCTGAATCTTATTGAGACATTCTAAATAAGCTTGGAATAATGATATTAAAATAATTTTGAGGACCTTTGCATTTCCTAGAATGTCTTGAAACCTTTCTTAGATGAACTTGGCAACTCATTGAAGTTCCTGTTACAGCGCCCGACAAACTTATATCACTCACTTTCTCGCATGAGATATTTCCAAAGTTTTTCTGTTGGAGAGCTACGAAAAGTAATCAGCATAACAAGAGACTCGTATCAATCCTCAATGATTTGCATTCTGAAGCCCTTTCCTAGTTGGTGGTCTTTCATATTGATTGGTTTCTTCGGCATTTCGTTGTCATTGTCTTCATCATCGTCGTCATCGTTACAGTCATCAGAACCATCTTGTGGCAGATCGAGATACTCGTTCATCTGGAAAGAGAAAAACGAAATTATTGGCCTTTTTTTTTTACACTTTGTCTTACTGTCCGTTTGGGCTGTACACATTTTAATAGTATTGAGATAAGGAAGGTGAAATTTTAGAGGAAATCCACGCATTAACACTTATTTACACACAATTTAGTATTTTGATGATTTCGTGACATCTTCCTCAAGAAGTTTTATTACTTTCTGAGAACGATTCCATAATAGCATCGAAATATCCAAGTTTTTGAAGGAGAATGTAAAAACACTCCAGTAAAACTACCCAAGCATACTCTGCCGGGATTAAAACCCTGACCTCCCCATTAACAACAAAATAGACTAGACGAGCTACAAATTAAGTACATGTGCCCACTGATGTCGGTAGCAGTATAGTAATTTAATATTCTCTGAACACTATTGTAAGTTATTTTAACCTAAAAGTATGCATGGATTAAATAGGAAATATGTTATTTTTAATAATTACGGTTACAGCCACATCTAAATATTGTATTCCTTTAATTGAAAAATGACACCTGGACACGTGAATCAAACCGGGACATTTGGCTCAGTACGCTGATGCTCCTAACCACTAAGCTATCTAGGAATCGTCCCGTGCCCAGGGTCAGTCTTCACCGTAATTATTAAATAAAATAGCTTTGCTATTTAATCCATCTTGATGTGCATGTCCCTACAATTGTCAATATGCTATTGCCAGCATAAAGCCCTTCTGAGTCGAAGATGGCTATATTTTCTGATACTTCGTCATCTTAATTGATTACACATTTGTAGCTGATGATTTCCGCACGTCCATCACAGACTCTGCCTTAAAATATGAGTGAATAATGGCCCAGGGCACGGGACAACAACTGGATAGCTTAGTGGTTATAGCATTGGCGTACAAAGACAAAGGTCCTGGGTTTGATTCCTGTGTCCAGGTGTATTTTTCAATTTAAAGAATAAAAAGGTATGCAGCTAAAGATTGTAAATATTTTGCTCTCTTGAAACAAATACTTATGTCCTGATTGAATTTGTGATCGAGCACTACTTATGATGGATTACTTAAATAAAATTATTTGAATATTAATTTCCACTCCCTGCAACCTATACGCTAATGTTGATGGCTATTCTAACTCTTGGAATGCATCCCATTGACATGTTTTAAAATATAAAGTGGAATATATATTTAAGGGTTGGCAAAACTTGTAGTACAACATTATTGTGTTTTTTTAGTAACGTGTCTTACTACCCGTTCATATGCTTATGTGTTAGGGATGAGTAAAAATGAATTTTAGAGAAGGTATAGTCGCATTTTGGTGGCGAGAAAGAGTGGAAAACCATTTTAGGGAAAAAAAAACCTTGTAGACTATACCCAACCGAGAATCAAACCTTGATCTCTCTATCATCGACTTCAAGTCTGTTGAGAGAGCTAGACTGAATCGGGTCATTAGAAATTGCTCTCCGGTCTTGTTGATTCACCAAAGAAAAGACAAAAAAAAAAAAATCATCTGGATTTGATAAATACACTTTTCATTTAGAACAATTTCAAATCAAAAATATTCTTCTAATATTTTTTATGTTAGTCTTGTTTTGTGTAATGCGCTCTTCAAGTTGATATAAATTATGGTATTTTTACAAACCAGAACATGTTTCCTTGCAACGCATTAATCCTGCAAGTATTTATAATTTTAAGCAATAAAATAAGTCCAGCATGAGCAGCATTATCAACATTCTCTGAGGCCCTACAAGTAGATCACTTTATCAACAACCTACTAGCACATCAGTCCATATTATGATTTAGTAACTTTAGTAACTTTGATTCTGCCCCTGGCTTCAACTTAAGGAACATTTTTACCCTATTAAAGGTGCCCAATTTGTCAGTAAACACTTCTGGGTACATCTGAATCATTTTATTTTTGAGGTCAACACTTGGCATCATTAATTGGTTCACCTGACTGAACTTTAAACCAAAAACATTTATGAAGTCTTTCCCTAAGATGAGAAGGCCCCCATTAGGTATTACATGGAAATCTATCCGTTTTACCTGCCCTTTGAAAACAACTGGAAGTGAACATCGGCCTAACGGAATTATTTGCAGGTCTTTAGTGTAGAACTTAACTATCTCATTTTTCTTTATAATTCGTACACCCTGAAAATGTTTATTGTATAACCTTTCTGACATAGCACTACAGGTAGCCCCTGTGTCTAGATGTCCAATTATTTGGACACCATTTAGTGTAACCTCAATACTGAATGATTGAGGTTAAAAAAACTACATGTTTCCTGTCCTTCCTTCCCTTCCTCTGTTTCCATACGGTTAGAGGTGACCCACTTGAATTTTGAAGGACATTCTTTTTAAGTGCCCCCTACATTTACAAATGGCACAAATATAATTGCCAAACCTGCACTGCGCTGTTCAGTGATTTGTGTAGCCGCAAACAGCACAAGAAGAACAGGAATCAAAATTCTGCTCAGGAGGACGATTATTCCTGCCCTGTTGACCAGCGGCCATTTTGAAAATTTCAGGTTCCCTTTTAACATCTAAGGTCTTTGAAAAATGTGTTTGCAGCAATCACCTGCTGAGCTATCTCCCTAGCTTTGCTAATGGTTAACTTGATCGGGTCCTAGGTAAATAAACGTTCTTTGACTTTCTTGTCTTGTATACCCATCACAAATTTTTCAAGCAGAGCAAAATCTAGGTGTGTTCCAAACATGCAACTGGAAGCCAGATGCTGAACTCTAGCAGCCCAGTCTGCTACTGATTCATTAAGTCCACAACATGCATTATAAAATTCAGATCTTTCCTTGAAAACCGAAACCACAGGTGAATAATGTGCATTTAGCAAAGCTATCAAATCCACATACCTTTTAGTTTCAGGAGTATCGGGCACACATAAATCTATTAACAACTTAAAAGCAACCTGATTTAGATGACTCAGTAGTGTTTCACACTCTTTAGCTTCCAATCCATTAAGCTTAATAAAATTCGCCAACTTCCTCTTGAAAATATTCCAGTCGTCCTCAGCGGGGTTAAATTCCCTAAGATGTCCAATATAACCAGCCATGGCTGACCTTGAAATTGCCGAACTAAGTTACTTGACTCCCATCCTTGTCGCTAATATAATGTTGCTAAATTAGTTTAGTTTTATAGGTTATTTTAGCATAGCCTGCTATACTATTTATTGAACATGACATCAATACATCATTACATCTAAACTTCACAACTTTCCAGTTCTCTGCTGACAAACACAATGATAATTCAACATATGTTATACCGTGCCATAAATTACCGATATCACAGCACTCCTCAAGGTATTAAAAGTTAAGGTCCAATCACTGAACATTCCAATGTTGTATAGCTATTTTAAAATGAAATAAGTTTAACATCTTAAAATTTAATTTATGAAGTCATGAAATTATAATAATGGTAATATAAAAATCCCTGGCAAGAATATAATTAAATGCTCAGAAGTTTTTTTTATAGAAATTATAGCAATGTATGAAACATTTTTAAATGTATATAATAATAAAGCAAAGCTTAAAATTACGAAATTTAAGAATGAACTTGATATGGTGCAATTAATTTGGCAAAAAACATTCATGTCACTTTATTTTCAAAAAATTGCCCTCAAAACTGCATTTCAACACTCATGATTCAAATAGAAAAATATGCGTTGACCAAATTTTACAAAATACTTAAATAAATATGTCAATAAAAGTATCATATTTGGCCAAGCTACAAACACATATTTTAATTAAACATAAATGCTACATTAAACTAAAAAACCTTATAAGAAAAGTTTATCTTCATTCTTATCTTGTCTAAAGTTCAAACAAAACAAAAGTTCTGGTTTGGGCATTTTATGTGTGTTGTAAATATCTTTTTCATGCTTGGTAAAATTAATTCTTCTCAAACAAACAATTTATTTTGTATTAGTTAATGGTTTATGGTGTTGTGGAAACAGGAATGTAATTTGATTTTATGGTAATTTAATTCTATACAACCAATGCACTACTTATTGTCATGCAAGCACATTCTGATCACATCCATGTGCACATACATTCTAACATGATGCAGTTTATTCCAACAGTCACGAGGTTATATAAACTCACGTGTAGTGATCATTGTTAATTTGGTTAATGTGTGAGGGATGGCAGATCACGAAACAATGGAAGTCACGGCCATCCAACAATGTAGCTTACAACTAGAGACAAACACAACAATAAAGACAAAAGAAAGAAGAACAACAATCATTAAAGAATTGGCATAAAGATAGTTTAATAAATTTCACATCATTTGATAAAAAGTTTTTTTTAATCTTAATCAAGCTTATTTATAAATAAATAATAGATCTATATTGTAATCTCTATAGCTGTAACTTTTCTAATATTATAATTTAATTATAATTTCAGATGTTTAAGATAATATACAACACTGTGTATGATGTGCAATATTAAAATGTGGTTGATGTTAATAATCGTATTATCCCCACACTTTATAAATTTTTACCTAAGAAACCATTTAATAAGAAAAAATAAAATATTTCAAACTGTAAAATGTTATGCAATTGTTTAGGGATATGGCACAAGACTGAAAAAAGTGTTTGTGGGAAATTAATATTCTCCTTGAGGCTGTGGCAAAAAATCTGATAAAAATGATATAAAAAAAATGTCTATTCCATTTAACCAAATCATTGGGCTTGACATTTAAAGTAAGTTCGAAAAGTACATCAATGAAAATCGAAATAAAATTACCGACACACCAACAAATTTCAACCGCTAATGTGCACTAAGAACAAACCTACTGCATGAACATTTTAATTATTTTATTCCAATTAAAAAAAGAGGTACATAAGTTGAATGTATGGCTGATTTGAAAAAAACTATTGCCATTTTATGTGACTCCAAAGTTTGGAAAGCATACATCAAGACCCTTACCAAAGCAAAGACTACAGCCGAGTATTGGAGATACACGACCAACAAGTGCAGAAGGTTCTAAATAGAAGCTGTGGATGTGAAATAATTAAAACATTGCAAGTGCATGGAAACTAGTCCGATTGCATTCATGTGCAGAAGTGTTGTAATGAGTATGAGCGTGGTCCATTTTCAGCAAATAGGAAGATACTTACAAAGTGTAGGCCAGGGGTCGGCAACCTTCTAGTAGTGTTCGGCCTAAGTAATATTGCAAAGTCGCTCAGAGGTCCAACCAACCTAAGCCCACCCAATTCGTTTATATTTTTATACTAATTAACTAATACAACTATTAAAACAAATTTAAGTTGATCTTGTAAAATGTAAATGTAGCATGTTTTTTAATCAAATACATTAAACAAATATTGTTGCTTGAATATTTAATATTTTAATCTAAATCTGAAAAAATCAGGATAAATACAAAAGTTATAAATGTGTCTCGCAGGATTTAAGTTCTGACAACATTATTTTGAGATTTTGAAATAAAACAATTGAATTATTGAAACATACAATACGCTGTTATTAAAATTATTTCTCACAACAATGGTTTTAATTAAAACTAAAGGTTTTATATTAAGTTTATTTAAATTGCTCAGCATGCCGTTGAAAATCATCCCGCTTGCCGACCCCTGGTGTAGGCAGTAAAATTATTTTGTAAAATAGTGCCCTAATAGGTCTCACCTCAATTAGGGGAAAAAAGTTAAATCAGTGAAGTGTGAGAGTGATTTGAAGTTAACAATGAGATACAGAAGAGTGACTCTTGGAGATGAATTCGAATTAACTTCAAATTGAAAAAGTGGACTTCGCACACCCCTAACCATTGGCGTAAAAAGTTTTGAGTTGAGAACACTTATTTTAGGTGTGTAAGAGTGCAATTATAAAAAATTGTTTCTTCGTTTTATTATTTTCAGTGATATCCATTATTAAGTTGTCAATTGCCAATATCAGTGATGAAGTGAATTCATGTTTTAAAATTTATCAAAAGGGTCAAAAGACACAATAACCAGCTCTTTATTTGCAATGCCTAAAGCTTGTTATATTAGATGCCCAAGGGCTGGTTTCAATAACTATAACAATTTTAAGTTCCAAAATTAATTTTCAAATTTAGTTATTTCTTCTATTTATTTATTTATTTGAGGTATTTAACGTCCACTTTCTGAACTGACTGATTATATCAGCGCACAAGAATGTCTTTAAGTGAGAGCGAAAGGGCCTAGCAATTTAGCTGTGAAAGGTATTTCCACATACCTTCCAAGGCTCTTTTACATGCCACAATCGACATGGGACCGACGGCTTTACTTCTCCTACAAAGGAAGTTATGCTACAGATTTCTATCACTCAAGAAAAATCCGTCGACCCCTCCTGGGTTTGGACCCATAAAAATTGAATTCTGAGGTGAGTACTTTACCCCAAGACCACCAAGGTTGACTTAAACTTTAGTTAAGTTGATTGATTTTCAGCGCACAATTTGCCGCACAGTAGAATGTTTGTTGTAAAATGTTGGTTCTGTTAGGTGAACGATTCTTTTAACCCATCAATAGAGTTAAACATTGCTAATTTCATTACGCTAGTATATTTTAAGTCCTGTATGCAAGAATTAAGATGAGCAAAACAGAAGGTAGAGTGGAGTAGATGGAGATTCGAGTTGCAGGAAAGCATACCTTCTACTCCGCTCCACCTTCTGTTTCCTCGGATTATTTCTTGCATACATTATCTTGTAATATACTACTGAAATTGTGAGAATCCTTGTATGTGAATAATGTAAGGAAATACGAACACTCGGGAGCTAAGGTATCTTTTAGGATTAGTTAAGTGTAGTATTGCTATGCGTTAACATCTCACCTGCTTTTAAGGAATGTGAAACTCAGAATATACAAAACAATAAATTTACATTGTAATTCTCAATGGCTCTAAACATGATCTCATACCTTACACAACAAAAACAGATTTAGGGTGTTTGTAAACACGGTGCTTAGGAAGATACTTGGTCCACAAAGGGATGAGGCTACTGGGGAGGGGAGGAGGTTACATAATGATGAGTTACATAACCTGTAACCATCACAAGATTTTTATTTTTTGTGTGTGTTTGGCACTACTGAGAGGGAGGGACATGACATCCAAGTTGGTCGCCTGTATGTAGACTATTCGTCGCTCTGGTGGCACAGAACACTGCCCAGGCTACACCAAAGGATGTTGTCTACACACACTCGTAATGAACTGATGTAATGGTATTGAATATGGAGATGTGGGCCAGTGGGAATCTTAAACATAGCTTAAACATAACTTAAGCCTAAGTTACCAACCCCTGGTGACCATCATTATCATACTCAACGGTTTCCAGCCTGTGGTTGAGTCAGTTTAGTAAAATGGCTCCATCTTCCTCTATCCTTCCAATATACTTCCTCCTTTAATTTTGTCCATTCTTCTCCTCTCACTTGAACACTTTCTGTTATCTGCTCCTCCCATCTTTCTACTACCTTATGTACTCCCTGTACCCCCACCTGGATAACTTCATTCCTAATCTTGTTTCCCCTCGTGACGGCTAACATGTTCCTCACAAACTTCATTCCTATAGCCTCCACTTTCCTAGTCTCTCTGACAGTCAATGTCCATGTTTCTGCTGCTTATGTGACAATGGGTACAAAGTACGCCCTGTACAACACTTCCTTACACTTTAAGGGAAACTTCTCTTCTCCATAGGAGGTCTCTTACACGTCTATAGAATGACTGGTGACCATTGGGATGATTCAACTTTCAGAGAGAAAAATACCCAAGGTGCCAGCCGGGAATATAACCCGGGGACCCTAGGTTTGTAGCCAGATGCACTGACCACTACACCACGGGGCCGGATGTTGATAGAATAATCAAGTATCGTAGATTACACAAATGGGAGAATCTAGAACCGTGTTCAGGGCATTGACTGACATACCCAATCGGAAGAGACCATCGAGAATACTTAGATGCAGATGGGTGGATAAGATTAGATTATAATGTACTTGAAAGAGATAGGGTGTAATGAGGTAGACTGGATGGAACTAGCTCAAGAGCGTACTTTTGTCAATGAACTTTAGAGTTCATAATGCCAGAGAGTTAGTAACATATTATTTAATGTTTAAATTACTTTTAATATTAATTAAACAGACCAGAATATAAATGTAAAATACTTCTGTCTACGAAAGGACACATGAATCCTCTGAGTGTACAAAGCAGGGTTGCCAAGTCTATAATCTCTAGCGATAGTACATGGACCTGAAATGGATTGTATTTTGACCGGTAGGATACTACTTTCTGACATTATATTGATTAGTCCTGCGATTTTCATAAAAAGATAATGGTTAATGTAAAATTTGTTACTAGAAAGCAATTATATCAAAAGTAGTATCCAGATCGTACAGTTGGCAACACTGGTACAAAATATTCAAATGAAAACATTCTTCCACTTACATCCACATCTCCCATCATCTCCTTGGTCGACACGGTAGTGTCTATCCTTCTTATAGCGCCCTGGTGAATGCTGACATCTAGTTTCAGACATTGGAACCTTCTCAGTAGGAATACAATGATGATCGGCAGAACGCCAGCGGTTATCATAAGGATAGCTACAACCATCACCCAATCCGGATAGGCTGCCTCTACCGTCATGCCCTGGGGACATAGAAAAAGGACGCTATAAGGAAGGTAACTAATTTTTTAAGAATATTTGACAACATTTTGCTATGTTAGGGTTTGTCTTTTTTTCTAGGTCATGGATGACAGATGCCAACAGTTCCTTACATATATATATATATATGTCATATTTTTCCTATCGAAGGATAATGATGATGATGATGATGATGATAGTAATCAGGGCTTAGATCTTGATATTCTAAAAATTGTCAAAAATTGGCCAAACACAATGACATTAAAAATTAAATAAAAATTACCCAAAAGTGTGAACAAGTAAAAGGAATGAATACAAATGACTAAATTAAGTACACAACAACTGTCTCTATAAGGAAAACTTCATTTCGCTTTGTGAGGTAGTTGCATAATATTTGGCAGAAGGTATAAGAAAGGTGTATAGAAACATATAAAAAGGAACGAACACGATATGGCTTTTACAATGAAAAGAAGAACACAGTTCACACTTTACACTGCTGCGCCACTGTACAAAGAGGTAATGGCTGCCTCTGGAAGAAAATGGATCGTTAAAACCCAATCCCTCGATCTAGGTTTCATTCTATCGGAGCTCATCAGGAGGGAGTGTTAAACACAACGCATCTTCCTAAAAGAGCTAACAGGAAAATACAGTTTTACCTCAGTTTTCTAGACCATAGCCACTACTTATTTATTCAAGTAACTCATTTGTCCTCACGAGGGTGAGTTTGAACTTGTTTCAGATCTATTGCTTCACAGAAAAAAAATTCTGGAAGCGCTGGAGATTGAACCTGGGACCTCTGGATTTGTAACCAGGAAGTCTGACAACCAGACCACAGAGGCGGTCGAAGCTATGTCTATGTTTATAATAACTGTACAGTAATTATTTTACTTGGTCACCTCTTTTGTCGTTCATCAAACGTACCTTGTTGGCATCCCAGGCCTTGTAGTGAGGTTTCTCCAGGATCATGTTGAGAACCGAAGAGACCAAGACGCAGAGCATCAACAAAGGACCCAACAACCTCCACGTTATCTGCCAGTACAAACCTGGTCTATAGCCGGTCATGTCTTCTATGTCCTGTGTGAATCTGGAACATGTGTCATTCGATGTGTTGAGCACAGGAAACAATGTTCCTTAGAAGGGGATAGTCAGAAAACTCATGGTAGGTCAGTTTGTTTTCATCACCGCGTCTTACTACCTGTTCAGGTTGTACGCATGTATGATAATTACTCTGATGGGGTAGGGATGAGGAAGGAAGCATTTCAGAGGTAATCTATCCAAATTTGCGTGGAAGGAGTGGGAAACCATTTAGGAAAAACAACTCTCGGTAGACCTGACCGGGATTCAAACCTCGATCTCCCCATCTTCAGTAGGCCAGTCTAACATGTTTTGTCGAACAAACACTGGTGCGGATTCAGGGGTGTGTGTGTG
>CABFWB010000267.1:323044-333215 GCA_902151455.1 Timema bartmani
CCCCCTGTGAAAGTTATAAAATTAATACAAAAAACAAACTGAAAGTTCAAATTTTAGAAAGAAAATACAACACAGATAAATCATACAATTTTTTGTCTTTTTACGTGCAGACACCTCTTAAGCCGGGCGTGCGTTAATCGTCAAAGTTTATTCAATTTTCGAACACGTGCATTATTCGTCCACGTTTAATAAATGTTCGATATGACTCACGCCTAATCATCGCCTGAGAGCAGTTCATCCAAGAATATCGAATATAATGTATGTGTGGACGGCAGGAGTGGCGGAAATTTGGGGGAGTCTGCCCCCCTGGAAATAATTTGTCCCTCCCTAGAATAAATTCCCCCCCTGAATATATTTCAAATCCTCTGATATTATATAACATGAAGCTGAAAGATGGCCTTAAATCAAACTCCAAATGACTTCTAAATGTAATCTATTGTCAAAAATTTGTCGGCGAAGACCACTTTAAATAAATACTAGACTAGAGGCATCTAGCTTGCAGAAAAATTCAGGGGAGGAAAGCTCTAAATACCTTCCCAGATCATTCAAATTTAATATGTGTCTAGGGGAGGACAGCTCCAAATAGCTTCTAGATGCATGTCATTTTGAAGAATTTTCAGTCGAGGACAACCCCAAATAGCCTGGTTTCTGAAATAATTCAATTCTCAAAATTTTGTTAGTGGAAGACCACTTCAAAGGTTATCTTCTAGAGGTATCTAACAATCCTAAGAAATTAAGGTGAGGATCACTCTAAATAGCTTCGAAGGGCATCCAAATTTCCAAAATTTCTAGGTGAGGAACACTTTAAACGGTGGCTTATGATTTATAAAAGAATCTAATTTAAAAAAAATCACGGTAAAGACTACTCAAAGCTTCTAGTGTGAACCATTTTTCAAAAAATTGTTTAGAGGGAGGGCCACTACAAATTGTTTATAAATACTGTCTGATTTTAAAAAATTGGACCACGGGTTAAAACATGCATAAGATCAAAAAAACTGCGTTATTTATAATTATGACCCCACCCCCCCCCCCTATGAAAATGACCTGGATCCGCCCCCTAAGCAAACACATAAATAAATGTACTCACTTTTCATGACCGTACACGTACATGACGGCAAGCGTCTCTAACAGAGCCACTAACACAAGTCCGATTGTGCCAGCAAATGAATCGAACAAGGTGAGCCAATACTCACCAGCTCCTGTGCAGAATATCAGTCCCACAAGGAAACAAATCAGACACACAGATGCTGAAAATGACAAACAACTTACATAAACACTCAATAATAGAACAGAAATAATATTCTATTCAAACAATGCAGCATTTGTATTAAGTATATATATATTATTTGACGTAAATAATGAAAATTTAAGCAGTGCTGGTGTTATTGCTGTTAATGAGGTGCCAAATTATCAAAATGTTGAGAAAAGGTGTTATACCAGTGGTGTGTCTAGAGGACACAATTGGTGGCTAATGATTTTAATAAAAGTTTAAAACATGTATAGTAAAACAACAATATTGAGCATTCACTGCATTGTATAGATTTTAAGACCACAAGGAATACCACAAAACACGTAAAAAGTGCCACTGAAATTCACAAAAGAAAAAAGAAGTACATAAACAATTTCTTTGCTAAATCCCTCAAAGTAATTTTTATTTTTGTGATCCAAAACATGTCTTTTTCTCTGGTGTCGAATTAATTGAATATATCACTTGAACAATATTGCTATCAAGTAAGCTATAAACTAATAAACTTAGTTGACAGAGGCATATTTAGACAAAGGAAAATAATATGAAAAAGAAGATAAATTTTAGAAGTAAGTAATCAAAAATAGTTATGTGAAACTAGTAGCTATATTAGGGTTTTGTAAAAATAAACTGTCCACGCCATTTACTCTGAAAAGTAGCAGTTTTACCATAACCAATTCGAGTATTGCCCAATCTTAGCCTAGTGTGGCCTATCAAGGTAATATTTATACCTTTCGGGTTAAATCGAGTGTAATTTTTTTAGGGGAATGTGGGGGGTGGGGAGGTGAAGGGGGTACACGCATTGTAGATCAGTTGCCATGTGGCACAGCCATAGGTCATTTTACAATATCTTTGCTAACCAACCAAAGTGAAAACATAATCTGAAGATGCATTTTTAACTTCCATCCTAAACATAATTTTTATAAATGTAAAAAAATAAATATATATTTCATTGTTGGTCCAACTATACCTGTGATGTATTGCTTGCGTATCCTCTTGAGCAGTTCGATGTCAAAGATGGTACACAGCATCCCTTCCAAGATCCCAATCTGCGAGCCGACTCCTAGCGACAGAAGCATCAAGAAGAAGATGACAGCCCAGAAGGGAGAGCCAGGTAGTTCTACGATCGCTTGAGTGAACACAATGAACGCCAGACCTGTACCTTCCGCAGCCTGGTAAAGTAGCCACTAGATTTAGTACACGGCTTTCAGACATTAAGCATATTTTATATAATGGTAGCTGAGATCTACTGACTTTTGTAGCAGACTGTAGACCATGGGTTCACAAACCTTTTGAAACCACGCTGCCCTTCATATGTCAGATTTTCCTTGAGACACCCCTGTACCCAATAAAAAATAAAAAAATTGTCCCATTTCGATTTGGTGAAATTTAAAAAAAAAAAAATGTCATTTACATTACTAGCTAGTATTCTTTTGAATGTAAAAATACATTAGAACAAAATTACAAAACAGAATAAAAAAGAATTAGAGTAGACATATTTTTGTTGTACATGATCGCATGTGAACAGTTTGTTCATAATGGCAAAACATATTTTTTATTATATAATTTATTCTATTCTTTAAAATATGTAAGAGTACACATATTGAAAATTTGAATGTTGCATTTCACTATACATTATAAGTTTTAGTTTTTCCTTATAGCTGCGACGCCCCGGACCAAGACCGCCGACGCCCCGGGGCGTCGCGCCACACAGTTTGGAAATCCCTGCTATAGACCTTTGGCTTTAGTTTGCACCTCTAGCGAAATAATTATTTTCAAAGGAAGAACCTTATCATACAGCTAGAAAAGATAGTATACCTACAGGATGGTCCAAAAGTCCCGCATCAATTGTAATTTACAACATATTTTCAACATCTTTGCTAGGACCCTTTACTCCACTTGGGCTGATGTACGGAGCCACCTTGGCATCTGGCACCTGTGCCTTTACATTTTTGGAGCAATCCGCTCGTGCTGCTTTGTACAACAGAGTCTCACTCCGGATGCCTTCGATTAAATTCCGCCACGACATCTATTTGGGTGTAGCCTTCGCGCCCACAGAGGAGAATGAATTCCACACTCTCGTCAGGGGTCAACATGGCTCATCCGCGGGAAGAAGGTAGAAATAAAGACGTTACAAAGCAAACCCTTATTGATGCAGAACTTTTAGGCCACCCGGTACTTTCATATATTCATACATCAAGTCATGTGATCTGCAGCTTTGATAGATATTATAAATACCTATAAAATAGCAGTAGTAATATATTAAATGTTATCAATGTTTGCCACACAAAAAACAGTTTGTATTTTCTAAAAGGCTATTCCTATAAAAACTGGATTGTAATATTCTAGGGTTTAAATCCTTGTCCCATATTTATCTTTCAAAAATATCATATGGCTACCCGGTATCTACGGAATTGTTTAATTTAATTACACAACGCATTTTTGCCAAACTCCACCATTTTTAAACAACGAACCAACAACTCTCTTGTCTTGCGTGGACTCAGCTATGATACAAAAAAGTATTTCAGCTTTTTATTTTTTGAACAAAATATGAATTTACACATTTTTCATGTTCAGAAAAGTGTTGTGTACGACTTACGTTTACAATACAATACTGTATCCTTTATATTGACTCAAACTTAAAATCTCAATAAAAACTATAATAATTTCCAGCATCTCGTCTACAAACAAATGAAATCAGGTGAATTTATCTAATACCCACCCCGCTCATCCTGTGCCCCTACATTAGTTAGTGTATGGTGGGAATAGCTAGAACAGACAGTAAAATGTTGAGCATAGAAATATAACCGATCTCCCGCCTTTTATAAATAAAATCATGAGATGTTGACGCTAAACCCCAATGTACTCTTAGCATTAAATAACTAATTAACGCTCTCTTATCAAAAACTATTTGAAAAAACTAATCTAAATTGCACACCCTTAACACTATGCTTCACTTTAGTTCAAGAGGAGTGTGTTTTATTATTTTGCTGATGTGTGCCAATAAAATGTGTTCAACTGCAGAATTTTTGTTGCGATCGCAATAAAAGTTTGTATATTTTCTGAAAGAGAAGACTGAAATATACAAAAATGCAAAATTTAGCATCAATTGAAATTCTTTTTAATATCAAAAGTAGTTTAAGAAGTTTGCCCTTTGAAGCTGTCTTTTTAGCACCGCATCTTACTACCCGTTCATGTTATATGCTTATTACGCTAACGGGCTTAGGGATTAGGAGGGTTATATTTATATGAAGTGTACCCACATTTGCGTGAAGGGAAAGTGGAAAATCATTTAGGAAAAACAACCCTCAGTACACTCGACCTAGGTTTGAACCTCAATCTCTCCGTCATCAGCAGTTTGGTCTACTGCGAGAGTAGCGTGTTAGACCATGCGTCCACTGATGCAGGTAGCTGTCTGTTGGTCAGTATGGTGTGTGGATGTATAGAAATACTTTAAAGATCCCAAATTATAATAAACTGAGCCCAATTAATTTTGTATTTGGTTAGTCAATTATCAGAATATAACCCTATTGAAATTCATCCCAATCAAATATCTAGATGTAGGATCTTTCTTCAAAAATATATTTCCGGACAAAAAAAAAAGTGTGTTTGATTTTTCCAAGTAGAGTATACCTGTCTACTGTTTTGAAATTTGTAATTGCTACCACAAAATGAGGAAATAAATCCAAACTTTAAACATAAAAAAATAAGTTTATTTCTTTAATGCTCTGACTAACTAAAATGCCCCACACGGTTGAAACAGTTGCGCGCACACACACACACACACACACACACACACACACACTTGATAGCCTGCTGACATTAGGGACCATAATATGGTAATGTTGTCACACCTGGTTCAGCTGCTGTGAGAGGTCGCAAGTTTCCAAGTCTATATCCATAGTAGCGTTGATTGCAGTCAGGTTGGCGAGGGTGCTTTCATAAATATCTGTGCTCACACTGGCGTTTGGCAGAAGGTTGTGCTGGAATAGCTTCATTTTGTTGCTGCAACATTTCACAGGGAAAGTTTTAATGACAATTATAAATTTGTTTCAAAATAATAGTTATTGCTTAGAGATAAATTTAAAAATCTTATGAAAGGAAAAGTGGATTCTAATTTTAAAATAATCTTTATATCCAATTTAATATTGGATTTTAACAAGACATTTTACCCGCTTTGGTGGCCACATGGTCTAAGGTGCTAATTTCACAGTAGACTGGACTGCCGATGAAGGGAAGATCGAGGCTCGAATACCAGTCGGGTGTACTGAAGGTGGTTTTTTTCCAAAATAGTTTACAACTCTCCCTCCCCACGCAAATGCGGGTACAATTCCTTAAAAACCTTCCTAATACCTAAAACTATTAGCGTAATTAGTAGGGCCTATATAAGCGTAGAATCCGAAAGAATAGTAAGACATGGTACTAAAAAATTTTTTTTTAAGAAATTAAAACATGAAGTAAAATAAAAATATAAGGCATTGAAAATGTGTCAAATTCATAGGTTATTTTTTTAAGACAATGCTTATGAAATATTTAAAAGGTAATTCTGCTACACATATTAAAATTTACAATTGTGAATAAAGTATATTTAAATAATAGCTTTGTATGCATTGTATGGATTTATGTGTGGCAAATTCAAGCCAAATATATAAAAAAAAAGTCGAGATGCTTTTAAGGATGAATATTGAATTGGAACTAGATACTGAGAACAAAAAAATTACAAGGAAACCGATTGGTATGTTTGTAGTCTAACAAATATAAAGGAATGTGCTCATAGCAAACATCAATTTAGATGGTAAAGGGGCGGAGGGAAAGACTTGCAAATAAGACCTGACCCATGTAGAAATACTGTTACATGGGATGAGTGCAGTCTTTGTTGGGATCTACAGGGTGTCCCAAAAGTCTCCGTACATAGGGAAAAACGACTTTACTCAGTTGTATTACAGAATGTTCTCAAATGTGGTGGCCATCAAGTGTCAGACACAGATCGACGCGTTCAAGACAGTTTTTTGCCGAACATTTTGCAAGATGCCTGGTGTCATATGTGAGCCTTCAGATGAAGCATATCCCTGATTCTCAACTGGTAGGCGATGGCCTTCAAATGTTCCCACAAGTAAAAAAAAAAAAAATCAAGGTGGCGTGAGGTTCGTAGACCGCGGCGGCCATTCTACAGGTCGGTTGCGTATTCCCTTATGATTGGATACTTTTGGGACACCCTGTATTAACTCTTATGATTAGTGTTTACTGAATGTTTGATGAAAACAATCAAAAGAGACTTGTCTTACTTGACTAAACACTTGTCGAAGTTGGTCATGGCCTTGAACCCAAGTATTGCGAACACGACAACGCTCGCGTAGATGGCTGTAAAGGCGTTGGTGATGGACACGAGGATGACATCGCGTACACAGTTGTTGTCGGGAGTGTTGTAGCTGCCGAATGCTATCAGGGAGCCAAACGCCAGACCAAACGAATAGAAGACTTGCGTTGCCGCATCTAGCCACACCTTAGGGTCCAACAGTTTCTCAACCTACATAGAAACAAAACAAACAAAATAAAATGGTTTTTTGATACCAACATTGGCTATAAGTGACAATCTACAGTCCAATTTGTATAGGAAGGGCCTTTTATAAAACACAAAAATATATGTTTTTGTGGCATCCATCACAAAGGACAGCTACGGATCACATGACTTGACATATAAATAGGTGAAAGTAAATCTAGTAACATTTTTTTAGCACCATGTCTTACTACCCATTCGGATTATACTCTTATGTACTAATTACGCTAATGGTTTTAGGGATTAGGAAGGTTAAATTTATAGGAATTGTACCCCCATTTGCGTGGAGGGGTATTGGAAAACCACCCTCAGTACACCTGACCGAGCTCCAAACCACGATCTCCCCATCATCGGCAATCTAGTCTACTGCGGGAATAACGTGTTAGACTACGCGGCCACCGAAGCAAGTTCTAGTAACAATTTTAGTAAAAAGATAAGGCACTTACTATGAAAATTGGACTGTACAGACTAAGAACTCATGATTAAGAAGGAATCGTTAAGGAAATACGCAAGTATTAACCTCGAAAAAGGTTGATAAAACAAAGTGATTTGTATTGCCTGTGTAAGAAAGGTTGGTTAGTTTAAACTGCACCTGTGATATGTTCTCACTTCTCATACAATCACTCATTGTTTAGGTATAAACAGAAAATACATTTTCCACGTGAGTTATGTAGAGCAGAACCCAATGTGTGATTGGTCGACCGGGGGCAAAGTGGATAAGAACATATCAGAGCTATAGTTTTATGCCGGGATCACGATCAACTTAACGTTGACTTAAAGTTAACTTAACGTAACTTAACGTAAAGGACCTCATCGTGTGTTTAAATGGAGGCGATCACAATGCAGTTAACTTAACGTTGACTTGCAGTTAACTTAACGTAAGAGATGTCCTGGGAGGTCTTTTACTTTAAGTGAACGGTACTTGAAGGGTATCACGTGATCTAGCCAGCCAATCATTATGCGAGTGACGTCAACAGGGCTATTTAGTAACTCATTTGTTGGTTTTATGACCAATGTTTACTCTTTAGCGTAAGTTCTAGTGATCATACATTGAAACAAAATAATTAAACTAAAATAGGAAAGCTAAATTTATCAAAAAAGTTTTGTAATAGATATTTATTATATCAATTGAAAACTGTAAAGATTCACAGATCATCACTGTACAACTAGTACAAATCACAGATCATACTCGAGAATTAAGATGTTTGGCTCGAGTTGTTACGTTAAGTTACGTGAATCGTGATCACGCATACGTTAATTTAACTTTAAGTGAACGTTACGTTAAGTTAACGTTAAGTTGATCATGATCCCGGTATTAACAAGCTCTGATTAACCTGGGAACACTTCATTTCACACCACTGGTAAAACGAAATAAGGAAAACGGCCATCCATACACAAACTGGTCAACAAATGGCCCTTAGCCCTTTTCATGTCGATGTTAAGCTCGCTAGTCACTCAACCAAACCTTCAAGATCAGTATACAAGTGTACTTTAAATTAACTCCTAAATTAATCTTAGAGTCTGTTCATGATAGGTTTTTACTTGGATGACAGTTCAAAAATCATATGTTTAGGTTTTGGGTTGCCAACACTTGTAAAAGATCACAGTTTTGTTATAAATGTTTAAGTTTTTTAATTACCTGTTATATTTTACATTTAAAACTTCAGCTTTCTCATACTATTTTATTAATTTTAATAATTTCTTTTTATCCAACTTGAAACAATATTTTAAACATAATTAAAAGTACTCATTCTTCGTTTTGGAACGTTATTGAGTATGTGTAATATAGTGCGTACATCAATACCTTTTAATACAGGCATCGTATTTACTTAGTATTTACTTGTATTTTTTATATGCCTAAAAAAATATTTTATGATTATTTTATATTATTTCGAAATATTTAACTGAATAAAATATTTGTGTCCACTGCGTGGGTGCATCATTGTAAAAAAAACTTGTTTCCGTCATGTTCAATCACATGGTTTAAATTCGTCAGTCGCCATTTTGAAGCTATTTTCGTCAGATCTTTTGTGGAAATGCTGTGAATAATATTTTTTTTTAAGTGGAATAAAACTATAAATAAGCTTTGTGTCCGACCTCAAATAAATATATAAATAATATTGGCCAAAATTACTTTGGTTAACTATCACATTCATATATTACCATCTGTTTTCAGTTACAGTTATCCAAAGTGATAGATGTCGGCTATCGGCGTAGAAATATATTAGGGACTATTTCTAGTAACTTTTTGAGTAGGTCATGGATGAGTTATAACTCTTGACTTACCTTTGGTGTGTACATATGCACAAGTCCGGCGCTAGCTCCTTTTAGAGTTATCCCTCTGATGAAGAAAATAGTGAGCACAATGTAAGGAAACATAGAGGTGAAGTACACAACCTGAAATTTAAAAAAACAAAAAACCAAAGTTTGGGGTTCAGGACAGGTGTTAAGTTAAGCGGAATTTATCGGACGGTTGGTTCAAAATGTGGGCATCTTAATTCAGCCATGATTTTAAACGCACCTTCAAGATTGAGCTGATATTCTCAGCTATTCTGTTTATATTTAATTCTTACTATTAATTTTATGATTAATATGTTACTCTTTAAAGTTTTGTAATGTTGAATTTGTTTTGAAAAAAAAACTTTTTCAAGTTATTTTATATTCACTAACATTTTATTCCAACAAAAAAAGGTTAATGTATTGAAAATTTTAAACGGTAATGTTGCATATTATGTTCTCTAAAAATTTATTATCTATCCAAAAATATATATATTACAAAAAGTGGGCATACAACATTGTATTTTGTGCACCGTGCACATACCTTACCTTGCCTGAAGACTGTATCCCTTTCATCATGATGAAGAACACAACGACCCATGCCAGTAACAGTAATATAACGATCCACCACTTGAGATCGCCAAGTTCGTCTATGTTGGGGCTGGAGTCTAAGGTTGTCCTGTACCAGAAATATGCAGTCTCTGAAGACTTCTCGCACTCTGGGACTTCAGTGTTGTTGATCATGGGGCAGTTTGCCCAGGGTAAGGGACTCTGTGGGTCAGACATGTCGGACTTGATCATTCATACGTGTAGCGACATACATTTTTAGCAGATATTACTGAATATAGTACTTGGTGGTAAGCTATACATATAGTATATAGCTATATTCAGTATATATATATCAATGTTTGGAAAGGTATAAAGGTTATCTTTTTAGAGGTCTGATGGTTCCTCTGGAGGAAATTTTAGGGGAATCGCACGCGCATTATAAAATTTGTCATGGGCCAAAATGATTTCAATATTAGAAAATATGATAAAATGATCCCCTCTAAGCAAAGGCGCCCATATGGGTTTTCCAAATGGGGGGGGGG
>CABFWB010000268.1:0-28902 GCA_902151455.1 Timema bartmani
GCAGCGCTCAGGTGGGGAGAAAAGGCAACACTGGGAACTATAGAATGCGCTGATAAAGTTCTATTCGATGAACCGGAAACTACTTAAATCAACTTAGTATTCATGTTCATTGTGGGCGTGCCAATATTCACAAGTGGGGCGTTGAATCTGTCCTCGCTTTAGTCCGTGTTAAGGTCGGGAGAGAGTGTCGTGACGTAAGTGGTTGAGCCAGCCGCGTTCAGCAAGCTGGGAAGTGAGTGAGGCCCAATTTACTGATGGTTATACCGTTGTGTTTCTTCATGCTTGTAACATCGTTACAAATAAAACAAAATTACCACTATGCTTTAAAGTGAAAAGTAAAAGTAATACATTTAGATGAGGCTATAATTAAACAATGACGATCTAAGAATGAAAACTACCAATTTAAAAGTTAAAGGCTTAAAAATGAAGCTAAAGAATTGAAATTTAGAATATATGTTGCTTACAACTTTGATTATATTTTGGGCTAACAATTAACTTAAAACCCCATATATTCTTATATAACTAAACATTTTAGCTGAATATTTTAGTAATGACAATTAAGGATTAAGTTTGACCTAGAATAGGCTAACACATAGTAGATGCTGAAGGCTATTCATATTACAATAGGCCTAACTAATTGGATAACATAATACCATAAAGTAGGGTATTCTCAGTATCTTGATAGTGAAAACATAATTTCTAATAAAATTGAGGTGGGTGAGTGGGGTATTATGTAAAATGATATATAAACTGTTTATAAATGTTCTTAAATATAACTGCTAGGCACTTGCATGCCTATTATGTGAACAATAAATCCATGGGTTTCAAGAATATTACTAATGTAACAAATAAACAAAGGCAAAAAAAAAAAAATATATAGATGAAATGACCGAGAGTTAGGAGTCTAAAACCCTGGTCACTTTACACAACACTCATGTCTTTAAAGACATTAAACCTCTATTAATTACAATAAAAGTTATTAAAACTGACTTTTTAATGAGCTAATATTTACCAAAAATATGCCTATATAGCTATTTACTATATAAGAAATGTAAGACTCATAAGCATGAGGCAGGAAGAAACAATGATTTAATGGAATTATCGGGGTAATGATTAAAAAATTCTCTACCATTACTTGTTTGGTGGTCTGAGGTGTCACACTCGCTCTATGCTTGACTATGGGGCTTGGGTCCCTTCTAAACTCATCCTTACTGATCCCTAACACATTAGAGTAATTAGTACATATGCATACAACCTATATGGGCAATAAGACACAGTGATGAAAAAACCTAACACATTGATATATTTAGTTCATGAATAGGTAGTGAAACGCAGCGACACGAAAAACCTTTATTGTATTGCTCCAATGAATTCCCCAACCATCAACCAGGATGGTTTTTAAGGGTAATGGATGGTTTTACTGCTGTGTATTTAATGGTAATAATTGGCTTGAATATAGTCAGAAATGATAATATATTGCACCTAATGCCACCATAACACATGGACCATATATTCAACTATTAAAACTAAACCCCATAGTGCACAAATTTGTTTCACTAAATATGTTTCTCTCCTAACTCTTTATACTCAAATAAAACTTGGACCTAACATCATTAGACCTAATATATCCTTTTTTAAGTTTATTCAAAACAATCTTAACTGTCCAATTTAGTCAGTGTACCTAAAGTCATGAGACTTAAGCTACAAATGCCTAACCCTACCTGACCTAACTTCACTGTTCAAACCTAATTTTAAAAGTCCTAAAGACATAGTTTCTAAACTTGATATCTTATGAAATTAGTTCCACTGAAGTCATCTCCACTAGATTTGAATGTAATGATGTATCAATGTATCAAATGTGGGGACATTGTCTTACATTGTTTTATACAATTTTGTGTCTTATAACATGAGTGATGTAGAGTTTGTTGTTTAAATCCTGGCTGGGTATACTAAAGGTGGTTTTTCCTCCATGGTTTTCCACTCTTCCTTCTTACAAATGCAGTTAAGCTCTAAATGTTACCATTTTAGTCTCTACCATTTTAGTATAAATATGCCAATAACTTAAACATACTGACTTCAGTGGCTCCTTTTTAGTCTCTACCCTTTTAGTATAAATATGCTAATAACTTAATAATACCCACTTCGGTGGCTGAGTAGTCTCACAAACTACTCTCACAGTAGACTAGAGTGCCCATGACTGGGAGATTAAGGTTCGAATCTCGAGTGTACTGAAGGTGGTTTTCCACTCTCCGCGACTGCGGGTACACTTCCTCTAAATATAACCTTCCAAATCCCTAAAACCATTAGCGTAATTAATATATGAGCGTATAACCTGAATGGGTAGTCAAATATACCCTACTACAAGTTGCTATACTCAGAAGTGCCCACATATTGAGAAACTAGAGATTTTAAGTTTAAATTGTCAAATTGTTTACACATGATGCTGGAAGTGGTTGCCTTATGCTTAGAGACAAGTGAATACAGTTCTCAGTTTTTCTTAATGTAATAAACAGACATCCATCACAGATTTAATTACAGCCATTGTATTCATTATGCTCCTTTTCATATAATAAGTGAAAGATTGGTTTGCTTTTCCCTTAAGTACATCCTACAAAAATCTGCTGGAATTTGTGAAGTAGTCTTAACTATTTAGAGGGGGGGGGGACACCGACGAAGACAGAGCATTTTTGTTAGCTCTACTTACAGTAGCTTTCATTGTTAACTAAAGTCTGGTGAAATGTACAGCATTTTGAAGTAAATAATTTTGTGGGTAACTAACTACATGGTGATCACTATGTACAAAACAAAGATTTACTAAATACAGTCATAATAACTACATTACATTAGCGTGTTACATATAATATAACAACCTTGGGCAAATTAAGCCTCGTCAATTATTTTTATGTGGCCTGCAAACTACGAAAACAAAATGAAGGGTAGTCCAAATCTAAGAAAATTACAGAGTTGTGAAGAGAAATGTTCATTTTACAATTCTCTTAATTCTGACAAATTGGCAAAAATTCACGATTTTGCTTGAAAAATTTTTGTATTAACTTCTATGGCCATCTCCAGGTCTATTGGTCAGAATTTCTGACCACTAATCCAGAAATAGTGGGTTTGATTTATGGTGGTACCATTGGTATTTTAATCAGAAGGGGAATAGTTTCTATCGTTAACTAGGCAGTTAGGTTTAAGTCTTCTACTTGCACCATTAAAATCACATTGGGACAAATTAACCGGACTTACATGGTGGCCCAACCTTATAAGACAGTTACTTATCCACCACTGCCAGTAGAAGATCGGGAATGTCTAGCCGACCAACCCTGGTGTCATACCTTTAAAAACAGCACAATAAAAAACATTTTATTTATTCGATAAAAACTCCTAACGATCAAGCATTACCAATGAACATCTACAAGTAGTTATAAGAATCTCAACTATAAATTTACATTTATCATTACACAAATAGAAAAAATTGTATTCATCTAATTAACTTGTTTTTTTTTTAAGAATCGCTAAACTTTTTTATTTTGACCAAATTTATGTTGTATATATGAAACTTAAACATCACTGGACCTAACATCATTAGACCTAATATTTCCTTTTTTAAGTTTATTCAAAACAATCTTAACTGTCCAATTAGTCAGTGTACCTAAAGTCATGAGACCTAAACCACAAATTTTATATATATATATATATATATATAATATAATATAAAATTGTGTCTGCCATAAATCTTATACAGATACAGGGACAATAATTTGAATGCACCTATATTATGTATATTATTATATGCAGTATTTACTATCAATATATTAATGTAAAAATAATTATCGAATAATTTATTTGTTCTCGCCCATTTCTGTCTCGTGGATCCTTATCATCTCAGGTTGTGGATAGAGGATACGTACAAGCTTCAGATCTGAAGGGTAGCTGCAAATATATTTAATAAGCAGTCGCAAGAAGCACATAGGAGTGGTCCTACATCTTAGGGGTTGGGTGTTAGGTGATGAACTCTCACCATTAAAATAAATCCCATTAAAACACCTAAAACTTTGCCATGGCTTGTCCTGGGGAGACCTAGTAAATTATAGTTTCGATGAGGAGCTAGAACACTTGTTTGACCAGGTCCTACCTAGCCTATCACATGAAAATGGTGATAGGTGACTTTAATGAAAAAATATGGGAGCAAGAATTCTTTAGGCCTATAATAGAAAAGGAAAGCAAAACTTGCCTGACATCAGTAATTATAATGGAATAAAAGTGATAAATTTTGCCATTTCAAAGAACCTTATTGTGAAAAGTACTTGTATCAACCATAAGAATATTCATAAATATACTTGGACCTCCTCAGATGGGAATACACATAATCAAATAAATCACCTGCTGATAAAATGTCATAAAAGCTTATTGGATATATCAGGCCATACAGGTTCCCGGTGTAAATTAAAATTCCCACACTCAAGTATTTAAAGTTAAACAAAAATATAGCATGGTTTTAAATAGTTCTAAGGTTTTCTGTTATTCATAATTATGTAGTAAACACTAAAGTTAAACTATTGTATTTTGTGAGTGTACATGAATGCAGGCCGGATAGTAATGTAAAGATATTGCAGACAAACAGGCCGGTCAGCTATGTCTTGCGGGCCGTTTGTTTGCGAATCCTGCCTTATCATTCATCCACTGAAGTGGGTTCTGTCTGTAAATAAAAGTTAACTCAGTTCAAAATTTTAATTAATCATATGAAGCCCACACGTATAAATAAAATAGGTACAGTTTATTGAAGCAATTCAACATATTATATACGCAACACTCCATTTATCTTAAAAGTTAGCAAGCTTTATTTAATGTATTACTATGATGTAGCAGTGTAGCTTATAAAATAAGGTTATAGGCTAGTCTAGTCCATTAAAGTATTGATGTTACCGTTCAGTGTAAACCGATTATAGGCTACATAAATATTATTTTGGTATGTAAGATGCAAAATAAATAGGTTTCTCAAAATGATTTCCTATTTACTATTTAACACATTTTGTTATTAAATGAGTGGTCTTTTGAAAAGGAACTAACTTTTATAAAACTATACATATTCAATTTTAACATTATTTTATCATCACAAATAAAGATTTTATATTTATTTGTTGTTCTGTTCAACCTTTTAAATATGTTTCTGGCTATCTTGCATACCAGATAGAACGGAAATTTTCACTGTAAGCTCTGCAAGAATACATTAACAGTCATGCCAGCAATGGAGTAAGGACATGACTATCTCATTTTTGTTGAAATAATGTAAGGATTTATAAGTAGTTTTAATGTTGAATAGTTGTGATTGTTTTACAAGCAAAACCAGATGTTTGGCTTAAACTTTAGGTCAACAACTTTGGCTTTTAAATAATAGGTTTTAGATAGGAAGTACGTTTCAATAAAACATATTAGTTGCTAAAGTGTGTAAAAGCTCAAATATATACCGGTATCTAACTAAACACTCTTCATAAGACTTTATAAATATAGTTGATAAGTTAAAAATAAATACAATATTCAAATAATGGGACATTACTGTATAAACTCAAAAACTAACATAAGTGGCCAATGTAATATTTACTACTTTTTGTATCTTAAATTGTGTTTATTTTACTCCTTAGTGCCATTAAGCCTTTAGTTGAAAGTAGTTTTAAGAATATATAGAAATGTGTTTGCGCCATTGAAGCGTTTAAGACTAGGACTTGTGCTCATCTTTACGTAAATAGACAATTTTTACTTTCTCTCGACACCTTGAAGAGAAAAGTACTGTGCTCATAAAAAAAGTCCAAATTTTGATAACTGTCAACCCCCAGAAATCGAAAAGGTGTTTTTTGTGATGCCGTCTGCCTGTGAGTATATCTAGGCCTAGAGCTGAAACCATTTTACTGATATGGCTAAATCTTAGTATATATGGTTTATATAAGGTTCCATGAGGAGTTTTTGAAGTTAAATATCTTACCCTCAAATTGAGGGTAGTTTACTAAAGGTAAAAAAGAGAGAAAACAAGTTATCTCGAAATCCGCTGTATTGATTTTTATCAAATTTCTTATATGGGAATTGTTTATCATTACAAACTAAATGGCCATTCTAATCATATCATGAATATAACTTTAAGGGTACTTTACAAGCTGATATTTCCAATTTAAATCATATCTTCGCAAGTATTTGAGACACGAAATAACTCATTGATGTAAGGTTGTAGTAAAATTAAAATTAAAAAACAACCTTTACTTGAAATATATTTTATAAAACCAATAGGGGCTGTCCATAAATTATGTAAAGCTTTTATTCATTATTTCAACCCCCCTCTCCCCAAAACCTGCCTACTTAAGGGTTCGTAAGATTTTTCGCTTACCCCTCTCCCCTTACCGATCTTATATAATTTTTTTTACGATTTGGTAAATTATTTTATTTTAGGCATAAGGTTTGGTGATGTGAAATTATAGAATACTTATTGCAGTAAAATTAGGTGTAACACATCATAAGTAAATGATAGTTTATAGTTATGTATAGCTGTGTATGTATATAGGCTACACTTCAGTACCATCTGTCATCGCTTGGTGCAACCTTTTTGATCGCGCGTCTGTAGAAGACTTTTTTTAGATATTGTTTCACCATAAAAATTGATAAAATCCTTAGTTAGGATGGATTCCACCCACCCTCACCAAAACGTAAGAAAATGCTGATCACCCCCACCCCAAAAACTCCTTATAGCTATTGGCAATTTTTTTTTTTAAGTTGAGGTCTCTGAAATTGGGAGTTGATTATTATGCTTTTTGATGAACAATATATGTCTGTAAAATATGACCAATGAACAATACGTTTCTTTCATTATTGCCTCTTGGTGGAATGTGATGCTCTTTCTTTCCATCATGATTTTGCAAAAAATGTCTACTATCTGGTTTCACAAATCTTACGAGCTTAAAGAAAATATTTCCATTTTTAGACAAAGGAAAGAGAAAGTCTGTGTGTTGCACCATACCATTTATTTATTGAAGTAGGCCTAGTTGTTAACTTAAATAATGGGAACTAGGTGATATCGTACAACTTTTAAACTAGTTTGTAGTTACGTATTTATTACAACGTTATTTCTCACTTAGTGGATACCAAAACTGATATCATAGAAGAACTATCTATTGAAAACATTTATCTACAATTATTTTTGGCCAAATAAGTCCTTTTCAACTTCTATTTAAAAATACTTTATCTAAATATTAGAAATATAAAGCACAAATTTGAAGATTTATTATGTTTTCTTTCTTATATTAAACTAAATATTAATTTAATAATAACACGAGTGTGGATGACAGGAATAAGACATTATTGGTTAAAAATTCCAAAGTACAAGGCCAATTTTGCCTGTAGGGACAATAAATGAGGTGGGGGAGTTTGTGGTTTTGTTAGAAGAGCTTAATGGTTTCAAACATGGAAACTTGAAATTTTGAGTAAAGGTTCCTTTGTGGCATTTGACCAGAGATAGGACCGAATTTGGGAAATTCAACCTGTAAGAGATGGAAAAGGTGGTTCGAAAGTTTTTAAAATTCACTCACGGTGAGTCATTGAACTAGTGGACATAGAGCCTTGAAATTTAAAATGAATGCTTCTTTATAGAATTGGGTGAGAATTTTTTTTAATGTTTTTCAAATTTAATCACCTAAAGGGGTAAAAAGTGGTAGTAAATTCTATATCCTCCAATCAAGATGATCAAGGGGTTTATCGAGTCGCAGCGTACTAATATGAAATTAATTTATGTACTAAATCCACACAATTGGTATGAACATTTTTATTCAATAAGTGGGAACTTGGGAAATAGGAGAGGGGATATAAACAGAATAAAAACCTTTTATGTGTGCTAGAAAATTTAAATTTGACAGTCTGTTTGGAGTACAAATCCAAATAATCAAATAAGTCTAAAAAATTGAAATTTCTAAATAATAGTTAGAAAAATGCACTTGAATATTAATTACAAAAATAATAGAAACAACTAATTCCCATTGTGGTAGAAGATTGAAATTTAAAAGTGAAATAAAGGGACATGTCAAATTCCTCTAAAGCTGTATTTTTAATTTTAAATGCAACCCCGGGAAATCAGGTGGGGGTGGGGGGAGGGGGGGGTAAGGGACATAAAAATAAAAACAACTTTTAGCTGTGATAGAATATTTAAATTTGGCAAGTAGGTAGAAAGACCTTTCAAAATAACCAAATAAATCTTAATATTTGAAATTTCTAAGCAGGAGTTAAAGAAATGGTAGGGGAAGGGTGCGGGCTCATTATTTCCAAAAACTAGTACATTAAACTAGTTCTTTGTGTGGTAGAGAACTTAAATTAGTAGGTATAGGGAATACTCTAAATAAACATAAAAATATGAAAATTTAAAATTTTTAAAATTAAATTAAGGGAAATGGGCGAGTCAGGAGCTACAATTAGAAATAACTTTTGTGATGAATTTAAACATTATAATTTGAAAGATAGGTAGAAATAAAACTCCAGATAACCAAATGAATATTAAAATTTTAAATTTCTCAGAGTGGGTTGGAAAAAGTGGGTTGATTGGTTAAAAACTTACAAAACTATTAGAAACATCCTCTTCTCAGTGTGGTATAAAACTAAAATTCTGCGTATAGGCAAATATACCACCCCAAATAACTATAGAAGTCAGAACATTTTAAAGTTAAAAACGGGAATTTAGGAAATAAAGGATAGTTTATAAAAGGATTAAGTATGGTAGATAATTTAAATTTGCTATGCTGGTACAGGTACGGTTAACCAAATTAGTCTTAAATTTGAGATTTTGAAGTGGGAGTTAAAGAAATGGGAAGGGGAAGGCTAAAATTTTCAAAACCAATGATTAAACTATTTCTCTGTGTGGTATAAAACTGAAATTCGTCAAATTAACTACAAAGTCTGCACATTTTAAATTTCAAAATGAGACTACAAGAAATAAGGAAGGAGGATGGTGGGGGTTGATGGGGTGTACAAGTAGTAGGTAGATAATTTAAATTTGTCAGGAATTTAGAGGGATAACTTCAAATAACCACAAATACATTTTAAATATTAGTTATTTATAAGGAGCCTGGTGATATAGGCGGTCTCAAATTTCTAAAACTAAAAGACTAAACTACTTTTCAAAGTGTTAGACGTTTGACATTAGTTAGGAAGGTATAAGGACAAACTCAAACAGTATCAAGGTCTGAATTCTTAAATTTCAAAATTAAGGAGTGGAAAATATGGAGGGATGGTCCCCTCAAAATGTTTCCAAAGCTATGTAAATACAATTTTTGTAGAGGTAGAAAACTTGAAATGTCGCCATGCAATTTAATAGATAGATATTCTTGGATACCCGAATGACATCTGAACATATGTCATTTCAAAATTGAAGGCCAGGAAATGGAAGCGCTTAAAATGTATACAACCAATATACAACACACTCTTCTATGTGGTTAGGCTGAAATTTGGTAGGCACGTAAAATATCATATAAAATAACCTAATACAGCTTTAAATTTCAAATTGGAATCGTGATGAGAGTAAATTGCTATCATTCTAAAGAAAATATACTTTTATGCACGAAAGAAAATTTAAATTTGCCGAGTTGATAAAAAGACCTTCCACATAACCATAAAAGTTGGAAAGTTTGGAATTTGAAAATTTACTGCTGGGAAATGGAAGGGGCCACAAAAATTTCCCAAACTATAAGAACTCTATACGGTGGAATACTAACTTTGCAAAGGCAGAGGAAAAAAGTTTAAAGTACTAAAAGTAAATGAATAAACAAACTAAAAACCATCTTAAAGGGGATACTTTAGAATTGCATATACATAGCTATTATCGTATATCTAGGAGCAACATAACAATTAAAATAAATCAATTCAGGTAACATAACTTGGAGACCATGATTTTCTTTGGAAAATAATGATGCTTTGTATTTAATGTTGCTGTAACAGAGCCTATTATATAATTCATGCTCGCGGGGGAAATGTGATGCTCTATTTCAAACATGTTTATATGATCGTGCTTAGGTAAAGTTTGTGTTGTCAATGGAGTGTGACGGCCACCCTGCGATTGCGCTCGTTTGTGCACTCAGTTTGCAGACTAGGTAATATTTTCTTTCTAAGAATCTTTATTTATTAATTGCCATAGCTGGTTGGTGATTGCCATGGCGAGCTTAGGGTTGTACATGATGGAACTATAAAAATTATGACATTTGGATGTTCACCAATAAAGCAAGAATGCTATAGCTAAATACGTCCAAGCTCGATACAGTACATTACGAAATCAAAGTGACAAGAGTAATATGAAATATATCAATATCCAAATTTGCTTGATTCATATTTTAGTCAAATTTCTGTTAAATCTTATTTTTGTATTATTATTCTATTGATTTATTTAATAGTGATCATAATTTCTAGTTTAAAATCCGTCCCAACTTACATAGACAGGTCTTTTTTCTTTACTTTAGTAGATAATTTCTTAACGAAACACTTAATAACTATAGCTCTGATTAAAACAATATTTGGGACTAGTTAAGAGTATTTTTTCCATATACTTTGTATTGTCAAAAATTTTTATTCACTTTAATAACTCTATTTTATTGTAATACAAATATTTATCTTTTAAGAAAATCTGCAATTATCAATTGTATGAAAATATTGTTATATTATAGTAAAATAATCTAATGCTGAAAGAGTTCTCAATGTAAAAAAAAAAAGTAGTTATTTCTATTCTCCTTTACTAAAATTAAGAGATATTTAATTTTCCATACAGACACGAGAAGGTGTTGAACAAGTGTAATTGGACAAAACATTATGAGCCTTTTGTTGTATAATCCTAAAAGCGCGTTTAGGGAGATAAGCTTCATTTTCAGATTTGATTTTACTATAAACTGATTTAAAACAGATTTGTTAACTCTCATCGCTCATTTGTATAGAATAATGTTGAGTATAATTCCAGTGTTTAAAATAAGAAGATATTAACGATACTAAATATATACTTAGGGAACTTTTCATTGTATTTTTCCATGCATTTAACTTTTTGTTTAGTTTATAAAGTGGCATATCACTTGTATGTTTTGTTTGTATCAATTTGACAACAAAATGTAAAAAAATATTTCAACCTTTACAACATAAGTATTTAACTTCTATTACTGATATATTTTTTTTGCACAGCTATCCCCGTATTTACTCCAATGGATTGGGAATGAGGAAGGTCAAATTTTTGGGAAATGTGCTCGTATTTGCGTTGAAGGAGAATTATAAGCATTTTAGGAAAAAATAACACTCATTACATTTGATCGAGATTCAATTACTGAAATCCCAGCTATTTGCAATCCAGTCTAGTGAAAAAGTGAATCCTAAAGAATTGTGATGCAGAAGCTGGTCACAAAATATTTAATAAATCATTTACAAGTGCATTTCCAAGACTTCTTATTTACTTTTAAACACTGTAAAAGTACAGGCATTGTATATTTGGGTCCAACCTTCCCCATTGTTTGCAAATTTTTGGTCAATGAAAGGGGAGGAGGAGGTGGGGTAAGGGATTACAGCTATCTGAACTATTGTACTCAGAAAGACAGCAACTCTTAGCTCTCAGCTTGTCTTTCTCACGAGGAACATTTTGAAAGTGAGTTGTTTTAATTTCTACCTGACTCAAAGGGCACAGCAAATCTGCCATAATGTTGTGTATCTGTTATTTCTTTGTCTTTGGGCTAGGGTCATTTTGGTGGAAGATGAGAATGGTAACTTGAGTGCGGATATGAGCAAGGATTTGAGTAGATGGAACAAACACTTCAGGAATATTTTGAATGTTCATGATGGATCCGAATTTAGTGAGGAGGGTGTTTAAATCTATACTGCTGAACCACTAGTCCTGGATCTAAGCATTAGTGAAGTTAAATAATCAATTAGGATTTTAAATAACCATAAATATCCAGGTATATATTCTATTTCAACAGAATTAATAAAGGAGAGTGGTGAAAAGTTAGTACACTGGAGTCACAATTTTCCGGCCCTCATTATTTTGCCCTCTTTTCAGTGTTAAAAAGTGTGTTTTAAAATAAACAAACTTGTACATATTCACTAATAAAAAGTAGGCTAAATAAAAAAAATCTCTCATGCCTTACAACTGTTACATTGGAGACAGCAAAGCATAACTGCAATGCATGAAGTTGGTGTAGTTGGTGTACAGTACTATTGCAGTTGCATATGCTCTTGATTGGTATAGAGAGCAGCAATCTTTTGATCTGGCTGGAAACCGAAGCTGTGTCATGGGAGGTGTGTGCAAGGTGTAGCTACATGGATTGCATGCACTCATATAGGCGTGGCAGTTGAACAGTGAAGGACACTGTGACATTTGTTTTTTATTCATGAAAGTGCGCCTTACCTGTATTTGTATCAGAGTTGTTCTTGAATTTTAGCTGATGCTCTATTTCCTAAATAAAGTACGTTTAATAAAGTTTTTTTTTTAAACCGCGTCTTAATCCTAATTTGGATTATACACTAGTAAAAGTTTTAAAAATTTATTTCTCGTTCCCCTAACAATTACTGTATTCCTATTTGCATGGCAATCAGAAAATGAGCAGATTCTATTAAAACAAAGTTAAATGTTCTCTAAAAATTAAAATTAAGTGGGCAAACTCGGATTAGAACTTGCATCAAGATTGCTATCATTAGATGCATCAGTGAATGTTATTTAATATAGCATTCTTATTACCTATAAATAATGGATGTTCATCTTTAAGCTAATAAACGACAGCTTCGCTTGGTTTAAAAAGGACAGAACTAACAGGGAAACCAATTGGTCAAAAAGAGCTAATTGTCCAAAAGAGCCTGTACTGCAATTTAAAAGTGGAGCGGCCTATAGAGTTATCCAATTTTCAAACATTTGCCAGGGGTAAACAACTTGAAATATATTCTAGAAATATTTAATAATAATGATACAAAAAAATCCGGGCAACGGCCACTCTAAATAGTTTATAGGGGTATCCCGATTTAAAAAATAGCTATGAAGATATTTCACTCCAAATATCTTGAAGAGGAATATAATTTTAGTGTTTCCAGATGATGAGCTCTCAAAATAGCGTCTAGGGACATTGCATTTTAAACCATTTTCTGAGATTGAGTTCCTGGGGCCCCCTTTGACTTGGAGGACAATTAAAAAACATCTTTCTAGTCCCTCCACCACCCACCTACACAAATAAAGTTCTTTCACCAGTAGAATGACTTTCTGATCCAGACCTTTAAAAAATAAATTCTATGGAACTTTGCACGGACTTTCTCACTCCATTGTTAAAAAATGTAGATATTTACGCAAAGCTACTAATATATGTGAAACAAAATAATATACACTGGCATACCCGGGAAAAAATTGCGTTCTACTTATGTTAAACTTTTTTTGGCTGCCAGATTTAAATTTTATGATTTTCTTTTTAAAGAATTAAAGTCCTCACTAGTATATTTGGACAGAAACAAAATTGATATTGGGTCCACAAGGATCATACTTCGTATTAATATTTTGACTTCTGGTTAAAAATTTTGACATTTTATCAGGGGTTGCACAGCTTATGGTTATCACTTTTTATTAAATTCCTCATTTATAAATTTAGACCAATAAAAAAGGTAAATATTAACCATTGAGTCTAAAATGATAGAGATAGATCATTGCTGTACAAACATTTCTCTTAAAGGGTTAAAGAAAAAAGCACAAACTTTTTGAGATACTCATCTACTTTATGGAATAAGAGAATTAATTAATGTGTTAAAGCTTATGTATCTCTGTACAAGTAAAGCTCACAAAATTGTATTGATATATCTGCCATTATCTCCGAAACTATTGGTTTTATAAAGCTATATTTTAAATGAAAGTTTTTTGTTTTTAATAGTGCTACAATTTTGCCATGATAAGTTATTTAGTATCTTAAATAGTTGCGGAGATGGAAATTTCTGCTTTTGTAAAAGTACCCTAAAAGTCGGTTTCATAGGAAAATGAAAATATATATTTTGTTTATAATCTTAATCAACGCTTAGATACGAATTTTAATCAAAAACATTAGAGCCGATTTTGAGAAGATCGATTTTTTTTTTCCATTTTCACTGTTTATTAAATTACTCTTAGTTTTAGAGCTAAACAAATACACAGACAGCATAGCAAAAAAACACTTTTTATGTTTCGGAGAGGGGAGGTAATGAAATGTCGACATCTTTAAACATCTCGGGCTAGATTTTTCTTAAGGTTGCAATACTTGACCTTTAATGTTAAAATAAAATATCTTTTATAAATAGAACTACATACTTACAATGATAAGTAATTTCATATCTCAAATAGTTTAGGAGATGTGATAAAAAAATGAAAATTTATGTACCAGCCCGGAACCCTTAAAGTCATTTTGATGGAAAAATGAGAGCCATTTTGTTTATAATATTGATCAATACTTAACAATGAAATTTAATTAAAATCGTTTGAGCCAATTTTGAGAAAATCTATACTTTCTCTTTTTGCCCCTTTAGTGTTAGGGTTAGATATATAATTCCAAAAACCCCTTGTGATAACCCTATGAAAACCCTAGATACCAAGCTTAGCCCGATCGGTAGTTTAGGTTCTGGTCAGAGGTACAGACAGACCGAAATTCGAAAACCACTTTCGAATTTCGGGGGTTCATGAAATTTTGAAATTCATCATAATCTCGATTTCAATTTTTTTTAAAGATCACAATACATTATCTACCTGTAAGATAGAGAGGAAGTAAAAAAGTGTGATAAGGATGTATAATTCCATGATTGTTCCCTTATATTTGATATATATGTGTCCTTTTAAAAAAAAGTCTGGAAAAACTCTTGGGGAAACGCTCTTAAGTCTTGAGTTTGATATCAAGAATCACTGCGCCAATTTTCACAATCTAATATGTAAGTATTTCTCTTGGAAATAAATACTATTAGGCAGAAGCAAGGGACTTATCTGACATGGTGGCTACAGACAGGGAAAACGGAAAACCTGGAAAAGTCGGGGAATTTTTGGATAACAGGGAAAACAGGGAAATGTCAGGGAATATAACTAAAAATAAAGAAAAGTCAGGTAATTAAAAAATATGTCTAAAATATCCCATTAATTTCACAACTAAACACTAAAACAAATGTTAATAATACCTAAATAAAATAAAATTTTAATTTTTAAAATAACTGATAAACTGTTTATGTTTTGTAGATACAAACTTTTTTTAATATGTGATCAATAATATATCAAACAAGTCATCATCCACCATTAAAACTGGAAAAAGTAGTCAGGGAAAATTGAAAAATGTTGCCTGGAAAACCTGGAAAAGTCAGGGAATTTTGTAAAATATGTTTTGTAGCCACCCTGTCTGATTAGAGGCCAAAATTGTGTATCCACAGGTGCAGATGGTATACTCACTGTAAGTGTACATTTAATAATAAATTTATACTTACTATAAGTGTACATTTAATACTAAATTAATGATTATTGGAGTGAAACCTTCAATCTCATAAAAATACATTTTTGCTACAGTTTTTTTCAACAATGCTAACTAAACAACTATGCATTTCACATGCTCAGAATGTCCAGATCTCACTGCCGTGCATTGATATTTTTCTAGTATACTTTATATGGAAAAGTAAACAATATCTAATACAAACAGTTTATGACGAGGCCTAAACAGTTCTATGTGATTTGTTAACTCTTAACAGCTAACGCTGAGAATTTGTGGAAATATTTAGTAACAAATTGGTAGAGTAGTGGTGTCCATAAGTATTTCAATATTACTAATTTTTTAGATCATAAAGTTGATGATACCTTTTATAAACCTCAAAAGTAATATTTTCTTTCAAGTTGACCTTCAAAGGTCTAATTAAGCAGCTGGGCAGTATAAGAATAGCAAAAACTTAAGTGATCTCTGTCACCATTAGAAAAGGACCATGTGATGGGATAAGAAATACTAAAAAAAAAAATTCATATCAAAAGTCACTCTCAAGCAAACAAGATGTTTAAATTTTTTGACACATATAACTGTAAGCAAAAATATTTTGGTTTATTAACAAGAGTAGATAAAGTCTGTTCACCGTAGGAATTGGTTTCTGAAAGGCCTTTTTCCCTACCAAAAAGCTATTATATAGTAGGATATTGGTAGGATAAAAGACCTTTCAGAGAGTAAATTCCTACCGTGAATGTAGTATATAAACAATTTTTCAAGCAAAATTACTTTTTCACTGTTAAAAAGAAACCGGTTACATCACTTGTATATATTAATGCAAATGGTGGCTCAAAGTAGTTATAACAATCCTTGATTCTTTAAGAGATTATTTTTATTCAGTTCTTTTATCTAGCAGGGCCAAGCACAAGCTTCAAATTGGTCAAAGATGACACTAGGGTTTGAGTACAACATACTAATTGTTTTAGAATGGTTGCCTACTACACTATACAAGCTCAAAAAAAGATAACTTTTATTAAAAAAAAATTAAATTTACTTCTAAATAAACCAATGATAAAGGATGTTATTTTGCTATTTCATCTTTCCAAATGTGTTCTTACTTAAAATAAAATTTCATTAATAATCATTTCAAATTTTTCTAACAATACTTGTGTTTTTAAGATATATTTTATTTTTGTTCATTACATTACGCATTAATGATGCCAACCATTTCAGTATCAACTATTTTATCTATAGGAAAGTCTAAATTTTTGATAATTAATTTCATGTTTGTTATTAATTACAACTATGCCTAATAAATGGAAGCAAATATATTTAATCAAATCACACTTAAGAATAGTTTATTACATTCCTTTACTTCTTTACAAAGACTAGTTTTCTTTCTCTTTTTACTTTCTCTCTATCTTACAGGTAGAGAAAGTATGGTGATCGTCAAAAAAATCGAACTCGAGATTTTGATGAATTTTGACGTTTCATGACTTCCTGAATCCGAAAAAGTGGTTTTTGAATTTCCGTCTGTCTGTCTGTCTGTCTGTCTGTCTGTACCTCCAACTAGAGCCTAAACTATTTTACCGATTGAGCTGAAACTTGATATCTAGGGTTTTCATAGGGTTGCCCCGAGGGGTTTTTGGAATTGGATATCTACCCCTAAAATTAAGGGTAGTTTACTGAAGGGAAAAAAGAGAAAAAGTCGATTTTCTCAAAATCGGCTCTAACGATTTTGATTAAATTTCATTTATGAACATTAATAAATATTCCAAACAAAATGGCTACTCTCAATATTTCGGCAAAATGGCTTTAAGGGCTCCGGTCTGATGCGTAAATTAACATTTTTTATAATAGCTCCGAAACTATTTGAGATATGAAATTACTTAGCATTACAAATATGTATATATATTTATAATACAAATATTTTATTCGAAACATATTTTTATAAAATCAATAATTTTCAATCTATACGCAATTATATATATATTTTTAGCTTTTTGGACATTAAAGCTTAAGTATTGCGATCGTAAAAAAAACTAACCTGAAATGTTGATGGATTTCGACGTCTCATGACCCCCCGAACCCTAAAAAATAGTCTTTGCAATGCCGTCTGTCTGTGTGTCTATTAAAACTTAAAATTAAGGGTAGTTTACTGAAGGGCAAAAAGAGAAAAAGTCGATTTTCTCAAAATCGGCTCTAACGATTTTGATTAAATTTCATTTATGAACATTAATAAATATTCCAAACAAAATGGCTACTCTCAATATTTCGGCAAAATGGCTTTAAGGGCTCCGGTCTGATGCGTAAATTAACATTTTTTATAATAGCTCCGAAACTATTTGAGATATGAAATTACTTAGCATTACAAATATGTATATATATTTATAATACAAATATTTTATTCGAAACATATTTTTATAAAATCAATAATTTTCAATCTATACGCAATTATATATATATTTTTAGCTTTTTGGACATTAAAGCTTAAGTATTGCGATCGTAAAAAAAACTAACCTGAAATGTTGATGGATGTCGACGTCTCATGACCCCCCGAACCCTAAAAAATAGTCTTTGCAATGCCGTCTGTCTGTGTGTCTATTAAAACTTAAAATTAAGGGTAGTTTACTGAAGGGCAAAAAGAGAAAAAGTCGATTTTCTCAAAATCGGCTCTAACGATTTTGATTAAATTTCATTTATAAACATTAATAAATATTCCAAACAAAATGGCTACCCTCAATATTTCGGCAAAATGGCTTTAAGGGCTCCGGTCTGATGCGTCAATTAACATTTTTTATAATAGCTCCGAAACTATTTGAGATATGAAATTACTTAGCATTACAAATATGTATATATATTTATAATACAGATATTTTATCCGAAACATATTTTTATAAAATCAATAACTTTCAATCTATACGCAATTATATGAATTTTTTTAACTTTTTGGACATTAAAGTTTAAGTATTGCGACCGTAAAAAAAAACTAACCTGAAATGTTGATGGATGTCGACGTCTCATGACCCCCCGAACCCTAAAAAATAGTCTTTGCAATGCCGTCTGTCTGTGTGTCTATAAAAACTTAAAATTAAGGGTAGTTTACTGAAGGGCGAAAAGAGAAAAATTTGGTTTTCTCAAAATCTGCTCAAACGATTTTGATTAAAATTCGTATCTAGGCGTTGATTAAGATTATAAATAAACTGGCTATTTTCATTTTCCTATGAAAATGATTTTTAGGGTACTTTACAGAAGCGTTAATTTCCGTATCTCCACAACTATTTGAGAAACTAAACAACTTATCATTGCAAAATTGTAGGACTATTAGAAATAAAAAACTTTTATTTGACATATATTTTTATAAAAGCAGCAGTTTCTGAGATATTTGCAAATATATTAATACAATTTTGTGAGCTTTAGTTGTAAACATATACTACTTAAGTCTTAACGCAATAATTCTCCAATGCCATAGAGTAATTAAATATAAGTATCTAAAAAAGTATGTTATTTTTCCTTAAAGCTCTTAGGAGAAATGTTTGCATAGCAATGATCTATCTCCATTTTAGACTCAATAGTCAATATTTACATTTTTTATTGGTCAAAATGTATAAATGAATAATTAAATATCAATGCGATGACTTGAAGATCTGCAACACCTTATAAAATGTTAAAATTTTAACCAGAAATCGAAATTTTAATACGAAGTGTTGACCCTTGTGGAAGACATTAAACTGTTTGAAATGCTCTTAGGTGGACAAAGATGCGCCTCTTTTCTCATTGATTCTATATCATTGTATATTATTTTATGCGTGCTCTTATGTGGAGTGGTGATGATACAATGTACATTATTCCGTTCAGAAATCTTACGAGTTTATAGAAAGAGAGAGAAAGTCTGTGCGGGGCGCCGTACCATTTATTTTCTTTTTTGATGCTTTACAACAAATAGTTTTCAGAAATGTTGATGCATAAAAATGTTCCCTATATCCTTAGGAATTTGAATATCAAATAGAAAATTCAAGTGTCCATTCAACTTGGAATGAGGGTTCAAACAAAACTTTTGGGAGTTGTATCGAGTATTCTAAAAACTCATTTTGGGAGCTGTATCTTGTCATTCTATTGTTCTTTCACAAATCTGTTTTGAAAATTCTGTAAATTTAAGGAATTTATTTTTAAGTTAAGAAAGGAAACACAAAGAAAATATAAAAGTTCATATACTTTCTAAGCATTGTAAATTTTGTTAACTAAATTTAAGTGTTATTCCATATCTTTGGTAGTTTTGCTTTAAAGATTTTATTGGTAACATATATTAACAATATTTTTTGTTCAGTCAAGGAAGCTTATGTTACATTATTTTTACATTTATTTATACTAGATTTCTTACCAGATTTTTTTTTCCAACTTTATTTAAATTACACAACCAATGTGATTGGCTCCCAAAATATACAATGTTCTAAATTTATTGAAATGCGAAAAAATAAACCTTTCCAAGCATTTTCAACACCTAAAAAAGTCACAATCAAAAAGTGTTAAACATTTCTTAGATATGTTTTAAATCCTGCATAGTCGAAAATAGTTGAACAACTATTCCCATTTCGAAATAATATTGAATTAAAATAAGGTTGCCATGAAGGAAACTAGGTTGGCACTACGGAGTCAAAACAAATTACAATTTTAGAGCAGAGTTTAGGATACAAGACTAGTCAGACAAATATAGCGGAAATTATGGGGGGAGCAACCATCTTGACTAACCTCTCTCGTCAACAGTTGAGGGTATGGGAACGCGTCCATTGGAGATCGGTGGGAGGGCTGTTAGAGGTGACAACCATCATGATTCACACAAACCAGACACTTCGAGATTGGGAGGAAATCAAGTCCTGGCAGAAAATAGGGTCCATGCAACATGCAGCCAGACAGACTGGGGACTTGACATAGGATGATGCAGACATGTAGGGGATTAAGGTATGTTGAGGACATTACTGGCCAATGAAGAGGGTGCTGGCATAAAGAGCATGCGTGTCACTAACAATTTAACTTGGTCATCTCCATAGAGGCTATAGTGCACCATGGTGGGCAATTTGACTAGAGGTTGTAGCAAATAATTTCCATCCCTACCACCCTCCTGACGCATGGAGTGGTGCTATGGCAATCTTAGTAGGTGGAGGGGCACTAGTGAAGTGGTGGCTGTTAGTTTCAATAACCTTCCTTTCTCCTATCTTTGGTCGATTAGCTTGGAACTACAACAACTTCTACATTCACCCCCATTACTTTGTGTTGCTAAAACAGACACACAAGTGGATAGCCTGAACAGGTAGTAAGACACGGTGTTAAAAAAACCCTCACACACATAGTATACCTTCAGATGAGTAAATAGGATCTGTGCACTTGCAACCATAGTAATGCAATGCACCGATGCCAAATTGAATCAATTTTATCCTGAATATTATGGACAGTATAAGGCTCACACAGATTAAAATTGATTCCTGCGACAGTTTTTAATTGTTTGTGCATTAAGGATACTTGTTCATACAAACAAAACTTAATTGTAGAATATAATTTTTTTCTATTTCTTCTATAGTTCTGATTGCTTAAGATGAATGAACAAAAACATATTGTGTCTGTATACCTGAATTTAAGAGTATATAAAATAGGAAGGATTTACCGGACTTGTTAAAAAAAAAAGTATGTCTGTTAATGTGTCTTTTTAACGTTTGTGAGAAAAAAAATAAAATTCTTCTATTATTCACAAATGTCATTTGGACATACCTTTGGAAAACATATCATAGAATATCTTGTTACATGATACTTGAAATTTATACAATTTAAATGCGATCCATGACTCTTAAGATGGGGATGTAAGGGATGCAAGAAAGGGTCAATGTTTTTAGAGTCTTTTATATAAATACATATTTTGGTCAAAATAAATCAAATAAATCTTCTGAAGAAACAACGTTTAATTTTTTTCACATGGTGATATCAACTATTCTTGAATCACATGGTGATATCAACTATTCTTGAATATCTGTCATGGGTGCCCTGAAATTTTATGACAACTTTTTCTCTTCATTTAAAAATATTTTTCATATAATGCTACTAGGCGCATGACATTAAAAACTTTTTGTATCACCACATGAAGAAAATTCAACTCTCTATGTTTTTACTAAAGCAATATTTTTTTTATTTCAGCCAAAAAATATGTTGCTATATAAACTGCCAAAACATTGCCTTTTTCTCGCCTTCCTTAGATTCCCACCCTAAGGTAAGGCATTGGAGTGTCACTGCAAAGAAAATATTTCTCATGTGTCCGATCACATTTCCTTTTGCAATATTCTCAGTATGCAATGGCAATCTTACTTTTAGAATAACAGAATTATGAAAGTTTTTGTTTTAATATTATTATGATTCTAAACTTTTCTATTGAACTTAGTGTCAATCCATAAATGAAAAACAAAAATTCTTCATTGAAAAACTGTTGATCGTGTGAACTAGGATTAGGGGGATAAATGTGTTGTTTTTATATATTCTTATGTAATTTAGATTATTTTTTCAAACTATACACATAATTTTGTGTAATAAAATTTGTTTTCAACCTTGGATTTGGAATGCTAACAATTACCTTTGTTTAGTTTGCTACTAACTTCACTATTTGTTGGATAAATATGCAGCTTAAATTAATATGACGCAGTATGAATAGAGTAAATTTTATATCACTGCCCTGAATAGAGGTTAACATGTTATTTTAACATTGTTGAACTAAGTCATCACTGCCAGTTTACCCAAGAGTTGACTTAAAGTAAGTCCTACTTGTGCTTGAGACTTATATAGAGGAACTTTTAACTTAAATATACAAATTAATTTTTAATTATATTGACAACACTTGGGTATGAATATGAACATTCTTTATTGTTGAGGGGTCAATTGTAAGAAAAGGCGCTGGCTTTAACTTTGCCTTGTTAAAGACAATATTTTTGTTATTGTTGTTGTTATTATTATTTTGAAAGTATATATTAATTTTGGTTATTTAATAAGATGCTTTTGTAATTAGATAATGCTAGAAGCTGACTGACTACTCATACATTTAAAGGGCTAAAAACAACCGAATTTAAAGAAAGCTACTGATATGACCACTATCTAATGAAGTATATATTTTTATGAAATTTCATGTTAAATTTTAAGTTAAAATTACATTCTTTTACACTTTTTTCTTTATTTCAGGAATTTGATCTATCGACTGAGGAATTTGCTTTAACTTTTGAAGATAGAGTCCAACATATGTCTCTGTCATGGGCAACATTTCCAGAATTCCACAGTACTCAGAATTCCATTGAAACATCTAAATTGCTCCAGTGGCTTCATAAGTAATTAATGATTTATTTTATGACTATATTTTTTACTCTTATAATGTATTTATTATACATGGCTTGATTTATATTTATTTATTAATAAAAAGTTGTAATTCCTTCATTTTTAGTATTCAGTCTTACATTAAGTTTAAACCATATGAACATTATTTCAAAGGTCACACACAGAGCACCAAAATATTGAATATTTTTATAATCTCATTTTAAACTTGTCAAAAAGTCAAGTTAACATGGAATGCTGAATTTTATTGGCTATAAGCTACTTGTTTTAATTATCTTGGAGTGCTAACATGATTGAGTAATGATTTCAATTGTAAGGCATACCTATGTGTGTGATATTGTGTGTTAATATATAAATATACATATAGATATATAGATGTGTGTTTTTCCAACAGGCAAACACTCAGTTTTGTATTAAATGGACTATATGCAAAGGTGGCCAAAACAACTATAGCTCATTTATCTAACAATATAGAGCAAGCAGTAAAGGACATTAAACAGCCTACAGGACTGAATTTGAACATGCTTATTAAATTGGTTAATGACCCCTGGGGTGAACCAGTCATTCAAGATATATTGAATTGCAAACCAGTTGTAGAGTCAGAAGGTATGTATTTATCAATAACCATGGTTTTATCTGAGTGCAAACACTTTACTGAGAAGGAACCTGTTGCTCTTTAAATTTTCCCTTACTCCGCTGTGTGCTTTTTTTGTGTTAATCCTTAGGCAAGCAGTTTTTTTTGACAAATGTCTAAAGGCTTTATATTTTACTGAATGGCTTTAGTTTTGTATATTTATGAATGTGATATTTGCATTGTTAACCCTTTAAGTGTCAACGTCAGCGATCCCATGTTTTAGAGCTCTTAGTTCAGTATTCATTCAACAGATAGGGTAGATTTTATTTCCACTGCATTCTTGTATGCTCAATCTATTTTTATTTGTCTTTGCACTTAGAGTTACGATATATTGAACATGAAAATTACTGTCTAACTTTATGTGTTTTATATCTTTGGCCTTGTTTGTAAACGTGGCTACTAAGAGAAAAGGTGTGGTTCAAGACACAGAAATACTTGTAGTATTTATTGAAAACTCAAGCGAGAGTAATCAATTTGTTAGTGATTATGAAAGCAGTGATATTTAATTCGTAAATAATTAAACTGAACAGGAATTATATTCTAGTGAAATTGAAAGATAAGAATAAGTAGAAGTAGCAGCTGACATTGATAAGGTGAGTGTGATTCCAATAGGGATGAAATAAATATTAAAGATGATAATCCACCCCAACCTCTTCATATTTATGCATAAATACCAGGTTTGAAGTCCCCCCTCTCCTTCTGATTCCAAGCCAAATATTTATTTTAGACTTTATTTTACTATAACCCTGTCATAGTTAATGGTCACTGAAACAGCTGCAATGCATAACCCAATTTTAGCGTGAAATCTAAAGTTAGTTTTATTTGGTAAACTTTGTTATTTACTCAGTTTTTTTTTATGTTCTTTTCAGTGATTTATTCTATTTCAAGCTATTAAAATTTTCAAAGCTTAAAAATTACTATTAAATAAAACAGTATTTTATATATATATATTAATATATTAAAAAATTAAAAAAGTATATGTATAATTATATAATTGGATTGGCAAGCATGTTAGCTAGCTTATGTAAAAAATTGAGTTCAAGAAGCTCAAAGGCTAATAAGTTATTAAAATTTAAACTAAAACCTGTATTTTTCAACAAAATAGCTTGGCACTTTTAGCACATTTTTTTGGTCACTTCCCTTGGCTCTCAAAAGGTTAAATATGTTTTAATTTCTTAATTTACTATGAATTTACATTAAGATTCAGCGAGGGTTGATATCTAAACAACATTTTTGGTAGCAAGTCGGCCATAGTAATTATAAGCACTAGTAATTATTACTGTTTTCTGAATTTCTTTTCAATGAGGGTAAGTTAGGGGAACTATCTACACCAAAGCGAAAGACGAGGGAAAGAAAACAGCTAACACTGCCCGCAAAGGATCCATTTGTGGAAATTATAGATAAAACAATAATATCCACAATTAATAGCTTGCAATAAATATACCTCAGTTTTAGCTTATGTGGTGCTGACTGACAGTTCACAGCTGACTTCTGACAGTCAACATTTAGGTATATACCTAAATTTTGACTGTCAGAAGTGACAACTGCTAAAGACATGTTTTTTGCAGATCATATGGTTCGGCGTAGGGATACATAATTTGGTCTGGTAGCTTTTCAAAGCCATCAGAAGTCAGCTGTGAGATGTCAGTCAGCACCACATAAGCTAAAACTGAGGTATATGTGAGTAAAATACAGAATATAAAAATTTTCAAGCGGCTGTCAAGAAGTTACAGAACCAGGCAAGCAAGACCCTGTACAATGTTTCAAATACTTTTCTTTAGCACCGCGCCTTACTATCTGTTTGGGTACACGTCTTTGTACTAATTATGTTGGTGTGTTAGGGATGAGAAAAGTTAGATTTAGAGGAAGTGTAACCACATTTTTGTGGAGGGAGATGTGAAAACATTAAAAAAAAACTTAATACACTCTACTATGAGTGACTCCTTTGACCATTGGAACACCAAAGTGGGTGAAAAATACATTAAAAAAGTAATTTTACTCTTGTTTTTAAGCAAAATAAACATTTGCTATAGCCCGCACTGATGCAAGGGAGGTTAAAGGTGGAGAAAACTGAGATTGGTTTTCAACTCTCCCTACAAGAGTGTGTGTACATTTTCTCTAAAACTCTACCTTCCTCATCCAAAACACATGAGTATTATTAATTGGTATTCTTAGTTTCGATGAAAGAAATGATGTTTAGAATTTCAGTTTCAACTCGGATGAGCATGATGCTAGCTGTGATTATTTTAAAAATTACATTGCTTATTGCAACCATCCAAACTATAAGCATTCTAACCACGGTAATTGGGTATGCATGCCAAGATGGTAGAACATATCAACATGGGAAATATATTTGCTTTCATGTGAAGGGAGATTGGAAAATCATTTAGGAGAAATGCCTTCAGGACATACCTACCTGCAACGTCATATAAAGTTTACGCCATTCCCGATTCTCCTGTTTCTGCTTTAAAATTTTTTATTTCAGGTATGAAAGTTTTTTTCCACTATTCCAAAAAAATTTCAGCCGTCCTCCATGCACATTTTTGGTGCATGTATGTCACTGGCAAATTCTGTACATTTTTAAAGCATCTTGGTTTCTTCGATTTTCTAATCATTATCAAAGGTAGTCACTGATTACAGTTAGAGTTGGCACAAACAAGCACTGTGACACAATCTCTGCTTACTTTATGTCCTGGAGCCGTTCTTTCTCTTTTGGAAGCTAACGTTTTTCTTGACATTGCTTTCCAGTTAAGACCAGTTTCATCAGTATTGTAAATAAGGTCAGGATAAAGGTCCTTAGTTTCAGTTTTAAAAGTTTTCATAAATTTATTTGCAGCTTCTAAATTAGCAGAAAGTTTTTCACTGGCAACTTCTAACTCGCGAATGCCATGCTGAGATTTAAATTTCTGTAGCCAACCCTGGCTTGCCTTAAAGTCAATCACACCACCAAGTTTTTCACAGAACATCATCACTTTTTCACATAAAATTGGCCCTGAGATCGGTTGTCCAATCGAACGTTGTTGACGGAACCACTTGTAAACAACGTTCTCAAGTTCGTCGTTTTTTTTACCTTTTTCATCACTTTCCTTGAAGAGCTCCCGTCCTCACTTTCTAATCGGCTCACAAAGCTTAAAATCTTTGCATTGTTAGTTTTAATGTCAGAAATTGTAGAAGTTCCTACACCAAATCGCTCAGCCAGTTTATCAGACAGGCCTTTATTCAACTGACTTAAAATTTCAGCTTTATCATTCAATGAAAGAACAACACGCTTATGTTTTGGACCCATTTTGAACCAAAGTAAAAACACACTGACTATGAGAAAGTACGATGCATAAACACAGTGCAATACAATAGCACGAACCGACAGTGGCATTAAAAGTAAAATTTGAGATTTCAAATGTCACCTGTAAAACAAACATAAAATGTAAATACATATTTAAAATGTGAGATTTTAAAATATACGAAAACAATACGTTCTTAAAATAAGAATGACACTAATTTTTATAAACATTAAATACTTTTGAAAATAAAGTTTAGAAAATTGAAATATTGCATTTTAAATTAGAAATAATCAAACGTGATTTAAAATAAGAGTAACACTCATTTCTTTTTGACATTAAAATTACACTAATAATTACAAAAAAAAAGTTCATAAAATTGATGCTTTAATGAGTTAATATTTAACTTTAATTAGCTTTATAAGAAAGCGTAAGAAATGAAAGCAGTTAGAAATTTGAATTGTTTCATATTTAATTTATTATTCCTTAATGTAATAATCGTGCACATGATCCCTTCTTCTGTTCCAATTCCATTTCTCTATTCATAGTTGCACATGTGTCTTAAAGGAGCTCCCACTATAAATTTATCAAATCACAAAATTTATTTCAATTCAATTTTAATGTTTATTCAAGCTTATGTTCATACTTTAAAATAAAAAATACGATGGTTTGTAAGACATATTTGAGAGTTGGGAGGGGAGGACTTCTGAGAAGTTGACAAGGTTGCAATTATTTATTTTATCTCCTTATTTGTTTTAACTATGTATTCTATGCATCCCTGTTTAGACTGAATAAAAAAATGGCTTTGGCCGGGCAAATTCTGCTGTCCCTCATGGGACTTTTCCCGCTATCCTCGGCTAAAAAACTATAAAAAGGTATTAGGGCAGACCTCGGGATTGTCGGAGAAGAAGATATGTATATTTGTTGTTATGCTTTGAAGGAATACATATGTAAAACTGACAACCAATTATTTTCAATATACTTGTGTAATTTACTGTCATCATTCAATTTAAACAAATCCAAACTTTACTAACAATATGTCTCCCACTTTGAAATATCCAAAACGTCTAGAAAAACTATGCCAAACTAATAGCAATTTAAATGAAATATTAAAGAACTTTGCTTTTTTTAACAAATAGCCAAAACACTTATTAAATTACATTTCATAAGCAATTATTTGGTTTATTGTGCACAGTTAATTTTAAATCTATATTTTTAAAATGTGAAGCGATTTCTTTTGACAATAATTTCTAGAGTTCTACCAAACTATATATATATATATATATATATATATAGTTTTTATGGTGATTATGTATGTTGTTAATTTTAACGGTTCTTTGTACAAGAGCTGAACTAATACACATAATATTGTTGTTGACATACACGATTCAAACATGTGCTCTAAAATACTGTGTATGCATTTTATTGGTAACAGCCTAGATAAAATATTAAAATAATACAATGATATAGGATGAGGCAGAATATGGTGACACATTTAATAACACTACATATTTACTATTTCAACTACAAAATTATTCAAATTAAACTTAAAATAACAAAAGAATGTCAATCTTATACATAACTTTGAATAATTATTAATTTTTGTAAATAATGTCCTTCAGATGGCCACCATTATATGCAATACATTGTTGTATTAACCTCTCAAATCGTGACATGACTCTGCACAATATCTCTTGTTTCTCTGGAAGATTGGGTTGTGTAACTACTGTATATTTCCCCATCAAGGTCAAATCATCATGTTATTAATTCCTAATTATGTAACCTCACACCTGTTCATGGGCGCCTGCAGTAAGGGTTAAGGGGGGGCACTTGCCCCCTCTGGATTTATGTTTTGTTTGACAAGAAAACATTAAGATTTTTTAATTTTCTAGTTTTCCTTACAATTTTTTCCTTTCAATTTTTAACAACTATCAGATTTACAATTAGGTATATGATCACCACATTCACTAGACGCATTTCCGAATAAAACCTGTCACTACATTTTTAACTATTGCCAACACTTCATCATAATTGTCTTGTCCGAGAACAGAGAAAACAAACGCTATCAAGTACTGCTGTATTTTTAGTATCCTTACAGTGAAATTATAATTATAATACCAGTGCCCAGCAGAAGTTTTTCCAGGTTCGTGCGTGTGTGTGTGGAGGAATATATATTTTATCCCCCCCCCCCCCC
>CABFWB010000268.1:28981-71905 GCA_902151455.1 Timema bartmani
CCCCCCCCCTTTAGAAAAATTTCTATGGGCACCCATGCACCTGTTAATTCAATGAAAAACGCAATATCATTCATTCCTCCGCTCAATCTAAATTGTTTGGAAAAATTTAAGCTATTTGTTTTAACACTTAAAATACAGGGAATTTAGTGGTAACATTTAAGAATTCAACAAAGAGGTTAGTGTCTACACCTTACCATTGAAATGTTAAATTCAACATTTGAGTAAACTGGTTGAATGGAGTAGAATAGGAGCTTAGGAGATAAGCGAATAAATTATAAAACGGTACCTCTTAGTAGGGCTGATATTTAACAAATAGCTTTATGAATGATTGTATCAAGTACAGTAGAGCTCGAACTTGTATTATGCTTATTTTATAAATATTGCTTTAGTAAGTGCCAAGGTCAGCATTAAGAACTAAGGATGGTTTTCCACTCTCCCTCCATGCAATTGTGTGTACACTTTCTCTAAATATAACCTTCCCAAGCCCTATAACCCCTGGCATAATTATTACATAAGTGTGTAACCCGAACAGATAGTAAGACGCAATGCTAAAAAAATGCGACCATGTTTGTTTCCCCTTTAAAATGTAGTGGTATACTTTATTTTACTTTATTGGCTATACACCTATACAAATTAACTTATATTTTTTCTTTCTTTATCTTAACTTTTGACGTTTTCAGCCATGAAGTTCTTTGTGTCAGAAGAAGGATATATAACAACAAGAAGATTGGAAATGCTTTGCAAAGCCAAATGTGAAGACTTAGCTGCCAGACTTATGAAACACATTTTGGCTTGTCTACATTTTACTAATTCACCTTTTCATGTAGTATGCAATAGTGAAGATATAAACTACTTCATTGATCTCTACATTTCACTTATTTATAAAAAGACACAAAACTCTCATCTCCCCACTGAGGTAGGTCTTATTTAAACTATTTCTCAACTTTGTATAAAATGTACACCCCTAATCAACATATTAGTAAACTGTGTGCTATATTTGATTGACCTAATTTTTGGATATTAAAAATAGAAGAGGTCCATAAAACTAACTTCCTAGAATCTCACTTCTGAGTGATTAATTATAATTGAGTGGGGTAAAATAATCTCTCCTATCTCCCAAACTCAGCTTTTGATTTAGTTAGTGAGAACACAGGAGGCACCAATGTGACAAACTTTTAATATTTAAAGTGTTAAAGTATTTATTGGACATACAGAAACATCTCAGATACAGACAAAATATCAATGGCTAATATTTATTTAGAAATGGATTAGGTATATTTTAAGTAAATCACTTAACTGATTTGACTGAAATTTGAGATGGTACTTAACTTGTATAACCTCTAAACTTGTAAGGAGTTATATCTTTGTTTAACACTTAATATTGTAAAAGTTTGCCCTTACTAGACCATGATCTACAAATTTGCAAAAACAAAACTTTAGTTGAACTAGGCATTTTGTTAACAATTTAAGATACAACAATGTAATTTCTAAGCGCCATGGTGACTGAACATGTCTTGTAGAGTCTACAAAGGTCAATCTGTACAGAGTTAATTATTTGTTTTACTTTTCTTTTAAAAAAAAGTCAGGATTCAGTAAAATACATTTAATAGATTTACTTAACTTAGTTAGTTTTCATATTCTGAAAATTGAAAAATGACACTGGGCATGAGAGTTGAACCTGGGACTTTCCTGGATAGTTCAGTGGGTAAAGCGTTGGCATATTAAGCCAAAGCTCCCGGGTTTGATTCTTGTGTCCAGGTGTCATTTATCAATTTTCAGAATATGATATCTAGATGGAGTAATTCTCACTAAAAAGCATAAATAATATTTTGGCTATTTGACTCTTAAATATGCAATCCCTCACAATCATAATAATAATACAAGTAGCCAGCATTAAGTCAACTACCGAATCGAAGGTGGCTTCGTTATCTGATAGCTCGCGATCTTAATAAAAAATCATACATTTGTAGCCGACGATTTCCTCACATTCATCATAGACTCTGCCTTAAAATATGAGTGAATAATGGCCCTGGGCACAGGACGGTTCTTGGATAGCTCAGTGGTTAGAGCATTGGCGTACTAAGCCAAAGGTCCCGGGTTCGATTCCCGTGTCCAGGTTTCATTTTTCAATTCTCAGAATATGATATAGCTTTGGCTATTTGATTAGTTAGATTTTTTGGCTTTAGTTTTTCTTCATCCCGTGGCCAACTAGGAAAATTGTAAAATGTTATGACTCTCTTTAGTGTAAGTGTCTTTATCAATTTGAACATCTTATAATACTATTTTTTAAGATTACTCTTTGTATTTGGTTCATTGTATCAATATTAATATAATAAAACAAAGTTTAAAAATCACCAATCAGCGCCTATCTTAGGGTTCAGCAATGGTCTTCACTTTTGTTTCAAGATTCTGCCTAAAATATGTATAATTTTTAAATTTCACTTTTGGGTGACTATTAGAGACAGTGTATATTATCATACAAAGAACTGTACCAGTGATAGTTTCAAATGAGTCATTGCTATATATTCAAGAAGAGTTTACATTATTTTACCGTATTTTATAGTTTTAAACAACTGTAATATATTCATTACCTAGCTTAATGTACATACTTTAAAAAGTTGCTGAATTTACTATAGTTCCTCACTGCTACAAACTAATATAATTTAGACAAGTAATTTTAATTCTATTTTTATATTTGGTTGCTTAACATACTATGACTCCTTACAGTTACAAAATACTTAAATTAGGTGTCCAGCAACCTGGAAAACAGGGAAAGGTAAGGGAATTTTTTTGGCCTCGGGGAAAGTCTGAAAAGCCAGGGAATCTTAGCAAATTTATGGAATTTTCACTAAAAAAAATATACATCTTTGTTTTACACTAGTCAAAATTTTAATGGCTCAATATGATCTCACTGAAATCCAACTTAGATCACATTAACCCATCGCTTTAGGATTAAGTCCTTATATCTCCTTCTAGAGTGACACTTTCAGAATTTGTATGTGTCTAAAAATATTAGTATATCAATGTGTGATCTTAATAAAATAATGTTTGTAATATATTGTAACCAGAAAAGTAGGAAACTAACTCTGGAAAACCTCGTAAAGTAGAGGAATTTTATAATATATTTTAGATAGACACCCTGTTTATGCGGTTTGATATTTATGTATGTGTCTCCCATACTCCCCTCCAAGGTGACTCAAATGGCTACAATTAAATAACCCGATTTGTGGTAAATATAAATGTTGAATTTCTTAGTCTAATTAAAGTAATTTAAATTTATAATGTAGCAATACATAATTGAGTTTGCAGGTGGCATGAATTGTGCAGGACTTATATAATCTACTAGTTTGATTTCCAACCTTTTTCAGGGTTTGACCTCAATTTTTCTCAGAGATCATCGTGGCACTTTAATAAGTCAAAGATAATAAGACTTGAAAATGATGCACTAGTAAATTTTAAATATAATAAAAATGGACAAAAAAACAAGGTTGTGTGCATACACTATCTATTAGAAGAAATTTCAAAAAAAGATTGAAGTTAATATAAAAGGATTGACTAGCATTGTGATATTTCAATAACTAAAATGTTGAATGTTATATAAAAAGTTTTAAAAAAACAATAAATTAATGTGTGATTGAATAGGTAAATTTTAATTGAACCAAAGATTGAATGTACATAAGACTTTAAATTATAGTGTGTTGCATCATTTCAATGTCTTATTCTCCATTTGATTGAAGACCAGCTGTTGAGTTACGTTTATATGTTTCGGTGTATGAATACCATCTTCAGGAATGACTTAAAGACAAAATAAATGAAGTATTAAAAATTAAATTAATAATTAAAAATATATAGTATAATACATAGTGATAAAAACTCAAATGTGCCAGTAATGAAATTTAAATTTTGAGAAATCATAGATTTATGTTAATATAAATGTATTTTAACAGACAAACTAAGCTTTTTTATGCACAGAAGTTCAGTTTTTCTGCATGATTGTTAAACTAAATGGGAGTGGCAACATGGTATTTATAAGAAGTAACTGTAAAGATCAGTAGAGTTCTATGCCATGTTCTAAAATGTTGTAGGTGTGTAGTGTTGAGGAGGTTTTAAGGAATTAAATAGGTGATTGAAATAGATAGTACTTAAATTCTTTGGCTTCAACCTATTTTCTATGTCTTCTCAACACTGGCTCTATCAGGTCTTTATTCAAGGGCGGAAAAAAAATAGGAAAATTTGATATGGAACTTACTACACATATGGTTGAAAAAGATGTTCTGCAAATTTTTATTTGGTTCTATTGTGTTTGAAGTCGGCAATGCCCTTTTTATAATGAACCATTAAAGGGTGGCCAGATTTACCTATCTATATTTTATTGCATTCACAAGTTAATTTGTAAATTCAAGATTTATTATATTTGTCATTTTTATTAAGATTGCTTTTGTTTAAATGTTTTTTAATATTGTTGGTTGAAAAGGCTATTTTTGGATTGTGTTTTTTTATGATATTTGATATACGATCTGTTTCAGGACCTGTATAATTGAATTTATCCATTTATAAGGTTTGTAGTCAATGCTTTGGGAAATATTTGATAATGTGGTAGATAAATTGCTATTAGATATTTTAGATTTTGCTTTTGAAGAATTTTATACACTGTTAAGTGAGAATATACATTGCTTATGGAGAAGTCCACGGATGGTATTAATTAAAGGATTCTAGTTTGTGAGAAAGGGGATGGTTAGAATCATTAGGTATGATAGCATCAATATGGGTTAGTTTCAGAAAATTTTGAAAACCAATTTGTTTATAGAAATGGTGAGATCTAGGTAGTTGATGTTGCTGTTAGTTTCAAATTTAGTGGTAAACAATAATTTTGGGTGTATGCTACTGATAATGTTGTTAAAGAAAGGATTAGAAATATTGTTCTCATAATCAATAAAAATATCATCAACATATCAGCAATAAAATTTGATTTTGATAATGTTATTTAATGTGTTGAATATTATTGGATCATAATTTTGCAAAAATATTTCAGACATTAAGCATGAATTAGATGATCCCATAGCTAGACCGTCTTCTCGAAGGTATAATTTATTGTTGAATTGGAAGTAGTTTTGGTTGGTGATTGTATGGATTATTTTGGAAATTTGATCAATATTATCAGTGGAAAAATTATTAGAAATTAGTAATTCTTTGATAATACTAATGGTTTCATGAACAGGCACATTCAAGTTAAGGTTAGAAATATAAAACGACAGAAATTTTGAATTTTCATATGCTGGAATTGATTTTTAAGTTTTTCATTTCTATGTATTGAGCTTTTAACCATGCATTCATTAGGTAGTTGGAGGTTGTTTACCAAGATTTTTTTTTTGTATGCTGGGGCATTTTGGTAATTGACAAGCACTCTGATTGGAATTTCTGGTAATGAAGTGAAAGTAGTAGCTTAAGGGTTTATATTGAAAAATTAGAAAAGGTCATTAGAATGAATAATTAGCAGTTAAAGTAGGAGTTTGAGGGTTTATATTGAAAATTTTGAAAAGTTCATTAGATTGATTAATTAGCGGCTTTTTTTAAAAAAAACTCTTTTGCTAAGCGATAAGTTTTTTTTAATGAAATCAAGTGTTTTTGAAACAACCAGTTTTTTCAATAAGCACAATGTTGTTTCCTTTATCATCTCTTACATTGATTATATTGTTTGATTTAAGTTTTTGTTTTAAAATGTGGATATGCTCGTATAAATGGGAATTATTTTTAGTGTGTTGGTTGTGATTAAGAATATTCTTATGTAATTGATTGGCTATTAAATATCTGATTTGATTTTTATCATCTGAAGGTATATGGTTAATAGCATCTTACTTTCACTTTTGAGGGATTGTATTTTTTGTTTGAAGGATGGTTCTTTTAAATTGAATTTATATATCTTGTGAAGAATTTCTTTGTCATCAAGTTTGAATTTAGAAATGCAGAGAAATTTTAGATAAAATTGGTGTTTAAGACTAGAGGCTGGGGTTTTGGTTTGTTGATTTTGCAATAAATTGTCTAGCTTTTTATTTAAGTTCTGATATTTGTTTTGGATGAATTTAGTTTTTTCATTAATAATTGCTCAAAATTGTTTAGTATTATAGGTTGAAGAACGTTTGATAATTGAAGATTTAGTTGATAAGTTTGCCTGTTCAAGAATTGTAATTTTTTTCAAAAAAGGCAGTTTCACATTTGATTCTATTACTTTGCATATTTAATAAGTGTAAAAAGACTAGATTTTAAATATTTTTTTCCGTCTGTGTTACTGCTCGAAGCTTTCAACATTTGGCTACACCAGAAATGAGAGGTAGAATTGAAAGGAAATTTACCCTTATTTGAATAAAGGGAGAAAGTGTTATGTAAAAAATTTCCACCAGTCCTTTGACCAGAATTCAAATTCGGACTTTTCTCTCACCAAAAGACCAAACCAAAACATTAATTTTATATGCTCACTGAAACTTGGTTTAGTTATTATGAACTTATTTTATAATGATCATATGATTGTGACAGTAAACTAATTCAACAAGAAACTATCAAAGTGGGATAGTTAAAAGTAACCTAAGTACTAACTTGACCGTTTTTATAGTTTTAACCACCTAAGTTTCTATTTTAATTTTGTACTATCCTTTTATCATTAAAATCACACGAAAAAGTAAATATAAAACTAAAACCTCAAAAAGCATTGCAACCCCACCAAAAGCATGCGTTTTTTTTTATAATGAGCTTACACATTATTATGTCGATCATACTTTTATATCCAATAAATGGAAACACATATAAACACATACAATAATGATATATAATTATACAGGGAGTAACTATATTTTGATCTTCACAATATAAAAGCCCTGAACAATTTGCATATTTTACTATAACTATATAACCTACAAAATATAAACTATTGGTTTTTCTTTTATATTTCAGATGAAATATGTCAGCTTTGAGGATGGTTTGCAAACAGTATACAGACTAATTTCAAGAAAACACTCAAAATCGCGAATGTTTCGACATAGTAGTGATTTGGCCGAGTTTGCATCAAACATTTTTTTGACCTATGCCATGATCTGCCCTGTCGATGAGCAGACTGATTCCACTCTTACTGACTTAATGAAAGTGTGGGCTAAATTACATGAGAAGTACATTGCAACTTATAACACATTCTCCCAGAAACTTCAATGTATTATTGACCAAGCAGAGTCTGCTAAACACATATATATGTTTACTGAAGTTCTTAATTCACAGGTAAGTTTTCACTGAATGTAAAGGGCCCATTTTGCTTAAACACATTGAACTCTGATAATCATATTAGATTTAATGCTTAAAAAAAACTGGTCCAGTGTTTATAGTAAAAAAATTATCCTAAAGGGCAGGAAATATATACACAACTATTGCTAATTAAGAATTTTAATAACAAAACAAACACATTTTTATGACAATTTTAATCTGAATCATCTAACTGCCTACCATAATTTATCAAAAGTATTCAAACATACTCTAGAATTATTTAGCCAACTTATGGATGACCCCAAGAATCTGGGAATGGAGGCTTGAAGGGGTCTGGAGAAGACTAATTGCATTAAGAGTACTGTTTTGTCCCTTGCAGGGAATGTTGTCCAGCGCAAGACTGAACACCAAATTATAAACTGGTCAACTAATTACTGGCATTCTAATACCCTGTGTTGGGTGAGAGTGTTGCCAGCTATGGGCTCTTAAAGGGTTGAACAACAAAATAGTTTATTATACAGTTGACCTAGGGTATTTACATGTGTAATAAGTATACATTTTAACAGGAGAGAGCAGTAACAAAAAATCCCTGTTTCTACAACCTTTGGTCAGATTATTCCAATCCTTGATTATTCTCTTCTCACAGCAAACTTTTCTTTATCTGTTACAGCCTATACATTTCATTCTTTCAAAGTTAATTAACTCCACCCCACTTTCCCCATCTATTTCTTGTAATCTCTTCCAAATACCCAATACCACTTCTTCCTTACTGCCACTTTTGCCCAAGCTATCACAATTTCTTCCTAACTCTATAAGTGTTGTTTCAAATGACCGTTTTCAAAATGTGCATTAGGTCTATTGCACATTTTGATTATAGAGTACTCTACACAAATGTTTTCTACCACGTGGTTTACTGGCGGTTACCAAGACTCATCATACAAAACAAAAAATTGAATGCTTCATCAAACAAGTCAGCAGCTTTTAGAATACATGCACCCATATTTTGGTGGAGGGAGCTTGGGAAACACTTTAGGAAAAAAACACTCTTAGTACACCCAACCAGGATTTGAACCCTGATCTTCCATTCATTTGCTATCCATTCTAACATGAGAGTGACATGCTAGAGTATTCAACCACTGATACAGGTGTTGATTACTAGTTTTGTTCACACATCATAGGTGAATAGAGTACATGCAATTTCAGGGTACGCACCAGAGTTAGACCAGTGGTTCTCAAACTACCTAGTCACACCGACCCTTTAACCATGGGACATTTAATTTGCAGACCCCTTGATGTAAGCTAAATGATACAAAAAAAAATGACTATCATAAATTTATAGTATATTATTTAGAATAAATTGGTATATTTTTTTAATGTAAAAATAATTACAATTTAAATGAAAATCAAATAAATACAGGTATAATTTTATATTTTATTCATTATTTTTATAAATGTAAAACTAATTAGAATACAATAAAACCAAATATAAAATACATATGTATTATATTTGTACATTCATAATCACTGATAATTAATAAGTGGGATGGAACTTCTTGTGTGACTTTAAAATATCATAGAAATTCGAAGCAATTTTAGTGATTATAAACTTTATTTGATTCCATACTAAGACCATTTCTTTTAATATTTTTCATACCTCAAAGAGCAAAAAAAGCTTGTTTGATCAGATAAGTTATTGTAAAGGACATCAAACATTTCGGTGCTTTTCCTCAAAGTTCTTTGTTCTCACTTTGAATACGCAACCAAAAGTCAAAGAGTTAAGAATTGAAAAAAAAAGTCCAAGCACTATCACACAATTAATTCCACTAGCTGGTCTTGTTCTTTGTCAGAGAGATCTGTCGTTTTATCAATCTCTGCACTGGTAATAGGAATTTGGATCCAATTTTTTCCAGTATTAGGAATAAGAAAGTACTCTCAGAAAGTTGTTGATATCTTTTCCAAATGTTCTATATTATCTTCTGACCTTGAGGACCTCTTCATTAGACAAATTAACTCTTGAAGCACTGGAAATGAAGTGTAGGACTACTTTGCCTTTCCTATGTCTAATAGTTGCCATTTTTTTTATTGTGTCTTCAACTTTATTTTCAACTTGGAAAAGATTCATGGTTTTCCCTTGTAGGCTCAAGTTAAATTGATTGAAAACATAACCAAATCTGCCAATTGAGCCACTTTGCACAGCCAAATAAAGTTACACAGTCTCTCACTTGACAAGGAATGTTAAGTTGGTTTGTCCTAAAGAAATATCCACTCCTCGTCATGCACCTAAGAACAAGCTAGCATTGCACTTCTTTATGTAAAAAAAAAAGTTTGTGCTCACTACAAATTTCTTAACACAGGACAGGGAAAAAAAATGCATTGACATTTTGTACACTAGTTTTGACTCTGCCAGTGAGGCCTGTTTTTTGGCCCAACAATGCACATCAGTACTAAACCCAACACACTTTTCCCACTTAATATAATGTCTTACACAGAAGTCATTGAGTGTGTTTTATACATCCTCAGATATTTTGTCATTCTTCTTTTAACTGTCATTTGGAAGTAGAATTTTGTTTAATTCCTCAACAGCTGACGAGCCTACCATAATTTCATAGATTGCTTTTTCAGCCGGTAGTTTTAGTTCCTCCGCCATTTTATGGGGCTTACTAATTTAGTGATTAGTAACGAAACGTGATAAGGCACCATTGTAGCCTTTCCACTGCTGCTTCTAGGTATTTTTTTTTATTACATCTATACTTAAACTTCATCTTTCTGCTTTTAATTAGAGAATAATCTCAATACGCCCTGGGGGTTTTATTTTTCAAGATGTCATTTTAACTTAGCTAGTTTAATACTTTTGTTAGAGACCACCTTTTAACACAGAACACATTTAGTCTTCTAACCATCGTCAGCCCTATATACCTGTAACCATATTTAATGAAGTTATCACAATACCTGTATATTTTACGTTTCGCATACTATCAGTGCAGTTATTTCCGATTCTTTGCAACCCACCTTGTTCTTGTTGTCAATAGGTTTTTGTTTCACAACTTAACAAGATTTTATCTAGAAAATCATCATAAAGTCTTCTTAAACTAACAATTTTTTATCGAACTGATACTTAAAAAGACTAAAATTATATTCCATGTAAAATCACCTAAATTAAGACTATCCGTGTGGCCCTGCATCTCATATTTCCTTTATATGTTATCCTGTGTAGGTATATAAAAGTCAAAGCCAAATAATTTTTTTCAAAAATTTCCGTGCATAAATGGTTCCAAGACCCCATTTAAAAACATAATTCTCCGTGCATAAATGGCTCCAAGACCCCATTTAAAAACATATTTTACCTGCTTTCATTGTTGCTCTGATTAGGGTTATTACTTAAAATATTCGTACTTTAATTATTTACTAACCAATTTTGTTCATTTAGGTGTCAAATTCAAGCTTTTGCTTATTACTTTAAAAAAACAATTAGAACGCTTCAGATAAAGATAGAACTGTGCAGAATCCCAAATATAAGGAAAGTTTTCTGGAAATTGGTTGTTATCAAAACTCGGGCAGTAAAAAATAATAAAATGTTAATTAAGGACCATATCAATGTCTCGTTTGTATTCAATTTTCACTAAAAATAATATAAATTTATTAAACTTAAACTAAACTTATCTTCTCTTAAGTTAATGGATACCTAAAACTTCAGACTCTTTCATTTTACAACTCCCCCACAATGGATATGAGTTACATTAAATAACCTAGCCAAACTACATATAATTTAGGGAAATTTTTATCCCCAAATAGATTTAAGGCAGGAAGACATTTTTAGTGCATAATATTAATAAAAGCAGCTTTTAGACATCAAATTATTAGAGACATGCAAAAGGTGGGGTTATGTTTAGGTGAAAAATTGTATTATTTTTCTCAAAAAGCGATGTTATTATTTAAGTAAAAATGAGTCAAATTAGTATTCGTTAAAAAAAACTAAGATAAAACTGTTAACATTTTCCATTCATATTGTGTATTTAACTATTTATTAACATATTTGGAGAAAAATATAATATAAATACATACAAAACATTAAACGTTTAATAATATCAAACTCGATATCTCAATACCAATACCTTTACGTCTTACAAATAGCAATATAGAAATAATTGATTATCAACTTAAATTTAGACCAAATAATAATAACACTGAAACATGTAATCATAGAATACTAAACTACTATCAAATAAGGAGAACAGAATTAAAATTAAGTTGACATAATTTTGCCAGACATGAATGCCTGTAGTATGGTCCATATATATGAATGCTCTTGCTTGGACCTAACGTAAAATATTTTAAAGGCTGTAAACAAAGAATTGAAAATTAGGTATCGTAATATGTAAAAGTTGAAATCGTGGTTTTTAATGCTAACCATTGATAAAAAAAATCTTAAATATAATGAAAATACTCATTTTTCCTGCGATCCATATTATACCTATAAAATGAGTTAAAACTGATATTATCCGTATAAATGGCAGCCCTGATATAGTGCTATCACCAGTGTTACCATGTTAAAAATTATATTGCATGTGGTACTTGCCAAATTACAAAGAAATTGTGTTTATTTAGAAATAAAGCTTAGATTCGCGTGAAAACAGAATTCGTGTAAAAATTTGTTTTATCACAAATGTGAATTTTGCATGTTCCTAGATATAAGTAATTATTAAAATTCATTCCAGGAGTTAGTTTGAATATCTTGATGTTTACTGTGTAATTATTAAAACTCACACCTGGTGTTTTTTTTATCTAAAAACTTATTTTGTCAATATTAAAATTTATTTTCAGAATCTATGCCCAAATTGTTTGATTAAAAGTACACAATAATTATAATAGTTAATGTAGGCTCTTTTTTTTTTTTCATTACTTCACAAACCTCATTCAACATCACCAATATTATTTAGTCATTATTTGGAAAACTTAAAATTTATATTAAAGTTTTTTTGCTTATACATGTTTTCTTCCTTTACATTTTTTTGTAAGATTACAGAATTTAAATTGTTCAGGCAACTGCAACCGATTCAAGAGTTTTTGTCTTGTTCCCGGACCTTTTTCAAAAATAATTTTGACATCCACCAATACATTTAACTTGATTTGAAACTATCAAATCTTATCCCTTTCTGATTAAATTGCCATAAGCTTCCAGTTTTATCATTCATTTATTTTAGTTTTTTTATTAAAATGAATAGGAAAGCAAAGTTTTTGACTAAATTTATAAATCTGAAAAAAATATATATATAAACCAAAGGCGTAAATTTATTTTAAAAAAGGTTTCTCGTCTCGTTCTCACGGAAAATTGTTATTTCCCTTTTGAATAAAATATGTTAGTTAAATTCATTACCCATTTTAATAAGAAATAAAAAACTAAAATGACGGCCTATACTTATGTCCCATATCTTTAGCTAGAATAGGGAGCATTAATCCCCAAAGATATACTGGTTCCTTCTGAAAATTTCTCTGATATCCTTGGAGATTTATTTTGTAAAACAAGTTTTATTCAGTATTTCTAGATAAAATGATGGAAGCCCAGGTTAATAATCACTCTTTTATTAACTTCTATTTGTAGGTGTATGCACATTATTGAAATTGCCAACTTTTTACAGAATATGTAACACTTTGTTCCAGGAATGAGTTTAAGAGAATGGTAGGAGTTTTTTTTAATGAAAGGTTAACCGGCTCCAAAGACTTTCTAGGTTTTTATTTTCATGTTTTATGAACCGATCTCAACATACTGTCCTCACAATTTGACAAGAAAACATTCAAGTAAGGAGATTAGTCGTACAAAAGAACATTGTGTTATTAATGGTTTTTGATTACTTTAACTAAGTTAAGAAAAATTTACATATGTTTGTTCATTTGAGCTAAATTAGGGACATCTTCTTGAAGGAATGAACTAATAAAAGAATATACATTCCTTAATTTACATGCAAAAAAAAAGCTAGTGTGTAGGAATTTACACTTAGCAAAAGTCATATGGATGAATAAATAATTAAATCTATTCAATAATTCATTTAGGCTTAATGCTACACCGAGTAAAAAAATATACATATCACACTATTAACATAACTGATAGCGTATAACCCAAACGGGTAGTAAGAGGCGGTGCTAAATTAAAATTAAAAACATAACAGATCACTAAGACATATAAGAAACAAAGAACTTTGAGTTCTTGAAATAAAAACACTATTTAGTATGCAAACAAACTTTTATGTTTAAAGAATTAACTGAAAATCTTCAAGGGTTGTAAACCAATTGAACTGAACTAACCAACTATTTACTACCAAAACTTTCTGTCAGCTCATATTTTTTTATCTGGTCATCACATGATCATAGTTGCGGTGTAGACTGCACTTAGTAGTGGTGACTAATTATTTTTAAGCTCTGCTGCTGGAAGGAGAAAGGGTGTTAATGAACCTTAGAAGGATAGTTTAGTGTGAGGACAGGCAGACAGGCACGTGCTCTGCTTGACAAATTTTTTGTCACCTTAGTAAATATTTACTGTATTAAATTTCATTTCCAATTTTTGTTTATTTTTAAGTACATAATGTATAGTCTAAATAAAACTGTTATGTACACATAATTGAAAAGATGAAAATAAAAAAAAACTTTGGAATTTGAAAAAATCTACTACATTAAGTATTAGCCTTTGCAACAGTTATTATTCTGAATTATTACTATACAGGTTTAAATAGTTTCTGCTTACAGTTGAGCTTTGGGAGTACAACACTTATCTGCATTATAACTCCAAGTATTAGCCTGACTCCTTTTTAATTTTAAGATTACTTATTAAAATTTATAAATAACTTATTTTTTAATTTATTTCAAAATTTTAAAATGTTGTTACAGCATATTTTTTTGTAGTATTGAAAAGAAAGGAAATCAAATGATCAAAGAGTGGCCTGATCAGCAAAATAGAAAATCTGCCCAGTCCAAACTTTTTTTATGGCTGACTTTCAACCAAAATACCATCTAATGTTTTTTAATTAAAGCTCATATTGCATTTAAGGTTACAAACATGATCATTTGCTGCAAGTTACTTAAGAAAAATAACTAATTTTGCACCAGCTTTCTAACAAGCTGTATGTTTGTTTAGTTCATAAACCATAAAAAAAAACTAATTTTTTTTCTATAAATACTTACGCTATTTTTGTATTGTATTTAAAATATTAAAAACCTTTAATATTTGTTGTTTGGAAGCCATAATTAACCTAACACATGATAAATAAGAAATAGAAAATTAAATAAGAAAATGGTGACATGATAGTTAATATTTATCAAAATTGATTAGTAAATAATGAAGCTATGACTATTTTAGGTAATTACAACCCGAACCAAAGCACCACTGAAATCAGGAAACAAATATTTTTCAGAATTGTGCCCTTTAGCAATTCTTGAACTGAAAAATCTAGAAATATAATTTAGCTCTGGTATAATAAATGGTATGGAACTCCGCACATACTTTCTCACTCCATTGTTTAAAAATGGAGATATCAAAACTCGTAATATATATGTAATGAAATAATATACACTAACAAACCTGAACAAAAATGGAGATACACTTACGTAAAACATTTTTTGACTCTCGGTTTTAAACTTTATAATTTTATTTTGAAAAAATTATAGTCCTCATTTTTATATTTGGACCAATAAAAAAATATCGATATTGGGTCCACAAGGGTCAACACTTGGTATTAAAATTTCGACTTCTGGTTAAAACTTTCACCATTTTATTAGGGGTTGCACATATTATGGTTATCGCATTACTATTAAATTCCTTATTTATAAATTTAGACCAATAAATAAGGTAAATATTGACTACTGAGTCAAAAATAATAAAGATAGATATTGTTGTACAAACATTTCCCCTAAGAGGTTAAAGTTAAAGTAAAAACAACAAACTTTTTGAGAGACTTATTTACTTACTCTATAGCCTTATAGAATTATTGCATTAAAACTTAAGTAGTATCTCTCTACAACTAAAGCTCACAAAACTCTATTAATATGTTTGCCAATATCTCAAACTATTAGTTTTATAAAAATATATTTCAAATAAAAGTTTTTTATTTTTAATAGCACTACAACTTGATATTATTTAGTATCTCAAATAGTTGCGGAGAAATGGAAATTTCCGCATCTGTAAGGTACATTTAAAATCATTTTCATGGGAAAATGAAATTAATCATTTTATTTATAATCTTAATAATTAATGCCTAGATACAAATTTTAATCAAAATCGTCAAAGCCGATTTTGAGAAATTGATTTTTTCTCTTTTTACCCTTCAGTAAACTACATATCATTTTAGGATTAGATATCCAATTTTTAAAAAAACACCTTAGGGCAACCTTATGAAAACCCTAGATACCAAGTTTCAGTCCGTAAAGGAAATTCTGGATGTAAGGGCACATGGCATTAGATGTTTTGACATGAAATGATCCTTAACATTGTAGAGCTAAATTTTGACCAAAAAAATAATGTTGGGGTGGTTTAGCTAGCCTAGTTATAGAACCCCCATTTCTCCTACTGTCATCTTCCCCTCGCACTTAACACTCCCATGGAGCTAGGAGTGTGTATGGAGAGGGAAGGCTCACGAGAAAGTGAAGTGAACGCCCTAAAGCTCCTTTCAAAGTTGTGGTCACAACGGGCGTTGCCAAACCCCACTTTTTGGCCTCACTTTCTGGCTGGACCTTTATATTGAGAGGCATCATGATTGGGTTTCGTAAATACCAGTGATTTACCATATTATATACAATTTTATAAAATCTAATGTAATATAAATGTACGTCACAGATTCCCTTGATCTCATGGACCCCTGGACGAACATCGTGGACCCCACTTAAAGAATTTTTGCTTTAGATCGTAGAATACAACAGAAAAAAGATATATATTTTTGGGTTCACCCACTACAAAGAAAACTAAGAATGATTACATCTGAATACAGGCAGCTGTTAATGTCCTCGTGAAATGTTTCCTTATCTTTCCTTGATGTCAACCCTCAATCACTGAAAAATCACTGAGAAAACAAGATAAAGCGCGTTTGAATCAAGTTAATCATGTGTTAAGACTTTATGCCTATTCACTGTCTGAAAGGACTCATTTGAACCAATGCATTTTCATCAAATGCATGGTAGAACTGTTGCGCACTAAACCTAAGGTGCATTTTGAAAATGGCCTTGTGAAATGGCACTAACAACTATCAAGCCAAACTTCTGAAATATTTCTGTCAAATGATTAAATACCAACCCCCCTTTCTATTCTTACCCTTCATTTGTTCCTTTCATCCTTCTTTCATTTCTTTTAATCCTTATCAAATTATCTCAATCCAACCATGCTCTGCATGCTTAAAACATTTTTATTTCTCTTTTTGCAAGCTCCCCTATGCAAGAATTACTATGCTTTTACTCTCATAACCCTAAAATACCCTACTTAATTACTTACGCTCCGGCATTTGGAATCCAGGTCATTGCTGCACTTAACAAAAGTACGCCACCTATCCCTATCTTGAACTAGTTCAATCCACTCCCCCTCATTACATAGTATCTCTTTAAAGGTATGTTCTTATGTTATCCTCCCATCTGCTTCCAGGTCTTTCCATTGTCTCTTCCCATTGGGTTTACTAGTCAATACCCTGAGCACTGTTTTAGATCCTTCCGATCATGCTGTATGCCCTGCCCACCGCAATCTGCCAAATATGATTATCCAAACAATGTCTTGTAATGAGTACAGGTTATGTAACTCATTATTATGTAACCTTCTCCACTTCCCAATATCTTCATCCTTCATTGGTCTGAATATCTTCTTGAGCACCTTTTTTTGAACACATTATATTTCTTTTCATCATGTAAGGTAAGTGACAATGTTTCACAACTGTAGAGAATAACCGATAAAACTTGATTTGTATATTCCTAGTTTTACATTCCTTGACAGTAGGCGAGATGTTTTCAACCTACAGAGACCTTATTCTTTTCCTATTTTCCACTCTAATATTATTGTTCTAGTTAAAACTGTTCCTAACTATTTAAACTAGTTAATTATGCCAAACTATATGTTGTTTGAGGTAATCTCAAAATTATTGACCTCTATCTGTACTCTCTGTGTGATCAAATACTTAGCATTTCAGCATTCCCTTCTAAACCTATATCCTTACTTACTAGCCCTTAACAATCAAAGCTAAATCATCTGCATATTCTTATATCTGGGCTGCACCGTTTAATGTCAAGCCTTTCCCACTCTCTTGCATTATCCTAATAGCATACTAAAGGCTAGATTAAAAAGTAATTAAGAAAGTGCGTCTCTGTTTCAATCCATGATGTATTTTTAAAGTTTCTGATAAGGGGCATTAAACCAGCAGCCTTTCACATGTGTCTGTCTATAAAACATCCCTCAATTAGCTTGACAAATTTTTTGGGTATCCCTTAACTAAAATCACATACAATGTTTCATTTAACTGAATTGTAAGCCTTTTTAAAAGCTAGATATAATTGTCGTACAATAATGTTGTATGCCCACTTTTTTCTGGTATATGCTCAAGAGTAGAAATTTTTTTTTTGCTTAATTTCACAAATAAAATAACATATAGGTAATAATACACCGGGTGTTAAAAATAATTTCAGTAGTTTTGGATCTTGTATTATTCATGAAAACGAGTAAAATAAAATATAGATTCTCAAACCAACTCATATAGAGGTATGTAGATTTTTTTTTGTCTAGGTAGTATAATGGAATGTAATTGAAATTATAATAAAATAAGGTTGATAAATTGTGTCACTTCAAAGAATCTTATTGTGAAAAGCATGAGGAAATTCATAAATATACTTAGAACTCCCAAGATGGGATTACAATTAATCACTTACTGATAGATAAAATGTCATACAAGCTTATTGGATGTCAGGTCATACAGGTGTGCAGATTGCAATTCAGACCAAAACTTGTTAATAACAAAACTGAGGGAATGGTTGCCAGTAACCATAAAGGGAAATCTGTCTGGCAAGCAAGAAAGATAAAATGTAGAGAGATGGAGAGTGTAGGAATTTGAAATAGGTTTGCTGCCCTGGGGCCCTTAGAGCATAGGAAGGATAGTGCTCATCCAGAGAGAGAGTGGCAAATTGTCGGGAATAATATTAGAGATGCAGAAAGAGCAGTGTAGATCTCATCAAAAAATAGTAGGAAGACACCATGATTTGACAAAAAATGCTCAAAATTAATCTAGGAGAGAAGGGAAGCAAACTTACATTGGTTAAAAAGTCCTAGTGAATTGAGCTTAAACACTTATAAAGGCATGCAAAAAGGAAGACCAGTTTTATATTCAGTAACAAAAAAAAAGTATATAAAGGGTAAAGCTAGAAAGATAGATATAATAGCAAAATTAAGAATATCAAGGAACTTAATTTAGGTACTAAAAAATATAGGAAAAATTATCAGGCTAGGGAAAGTTTAGTGAAATGTGATAGTGGTAATTTGATGTCTTACCTTACGTGACAAAAAGAATTTTAGGGTGTTTGAAAACCAGGCGCTAAGAATATATTTCATCCTAGAAGGGATGCAGATATTGGGGAGTGAGCTACATACCCTGTACTAATCACATTACATTGTTAGGATAATCAAATCTCACAGATTAAGGTGGACAGAAGATGCAGCACGAATGGAAGAATCCAAAACCTTGTCTAGGGTATTGATTAATAAACCCAATGGGAAGACCTAAATGCAGATTGGATAATTAGAATGGGCCTGAAAGAGACTGGCTGTAGTGAAGGGTAGTGAATAGAAATAGTTCAAGATAGGGGTAGTGGGCGTACTTTTGTAAGTGCGGCAATTAACTTTTGTGCTCCTAATTCCTTAGAGTAAGGTAATAAATAATATTAGAAGATATTTGAAATATTATTTGTATTTACATGGTGTAATCACAAATAAAGATGTTCTTTGTGTAGTTCTTCCATTTCCACACAAATTTCACATCTTAGATTCATATTGTTGTGTTATCCCTGTCTATTGTAATTGTCTGATAACTGTTTTCAACTTTCTGTTATAAGTCGTCATTTATTGGAAATAAATACAAAAAACTCTTTTTAACCCTTTTGCTGCGTTAATCTGATATATCCTATCTTCGCATTATAGCCATTGACTGCGGAAATCGACTTTACCCCACGACATGTAAACTTTATCTACCCTTGCTGCAACAGTCGGAATAGCCACAAGAGGGTTAGAACGCTGAATTTTTCATACTAGCATGCATGTGCGGCTCTGACATCTGGTTTTTAATTTCAAAAACTGTCAGTTACCGGCTGCTAAATCGTAACAGTAATAGCACTTGTTTACTTCCGCATTTAATTACTTGTAGCACACGTGCAGTATTTATGTGGTTGAAAACATTGTTGAAGGATTAATGGATTGCTATTTTATTTTTGTTCTTGACCTATTTCCTATTTTTAAATCATACCCAAGAAAAATATATAATTTTATAGACTACAGTACACTGAGAAAAGCACCAATGTAGCACAAAATTGTTCATGTTGTGTTGATGTAACCTAATTTTTAAACATTTTCTTTTTATTACATTTGGCCCATAATAGGCTTGTAAAATCCTTATTTATCTATTAGTTTGACACTATTGTGGGTTACAAGTAAAATATAGAATGGTTCTGATAGCAGAATAACATTACATTTGGATAATATGTGATGTATAAAATTTTATTGCTATAAAATATATATTATTATGCAATTTATAGACAACGTGGTGCTAAATTTCATATTTAAAATGCATTACTTGTTGAAAATCACATTTAATCATAATCATGATCATCATGCAAATTTTAAGATTTTGAATTTTTGACCTATAATTAGCATATCTGAAGATAAGAAGTAAAAATTAAATATGCAGCAAAAGGGTTAAAGTATCCCCATACAAAAGGGTTAAGGTCAGGAGACCAGGGGAGGGGGGGACATACGACTGGATGGGATGGATAGATCAAGAAGGTCCAATTACCAGGTCCCTTGACCTAACTTAATCCATTGGACTTTTTTTTGTGTGGTGATATTTTAAGAGTGTTTGTGTATCTGTCTCCAACAAATGATCTAGCAGACCTATAACAGAGAGTTAGAAACAGTTAAGAAGATTCTACTGAATCCAGGGATTTTTCAAAGGGTCGGCAACAGTCTGATTCTAAGATGTAAAATTTGCTTGGAAATGGAAGGACCACAGGTAGAACATGTTTTGTTGTGATAAAGTAATACATTTGTGCCATGTAAACCCAAATAACATTTCAAATCCATCCCCATTTTAATCATTCCCTAAAGCCAAAATTGCCTGTGTCTCTGTGGTAGTTGGTTTGTGAACCTTTGTTTACAAATACTTTATTTCTCATTTTAATGAATACGTCAACATTTTTAGCACCCTAAATATAAGGAATTAACCACTATCTACCACTATTTCTTCAAAGTAGCCAAACACAAAAATGTTAAGTAGTAAGTAGTTTGGGGCCTTTCAGTAAAATGTGTCTATTTATGATAGAAAGTGAATTGATTTTCTATTTATGATTGTAATTGGAACTTGTTTGAATTCATGCAGAGCCCAATTTAATGAAATAAAAATTTAGATTTTAATTTTTAAAATATTTTCTTAACTGCTAAACACGTTAACTGGGATATTCAAAATTACATGAGTACTATTTAACACCAGGTAACATTATTTTAACATTCTAGGAAGATTAAATACTGGAATTTAAATTGATTGAAAATATTGAAAATTTACTACATACTAACCTATTAAAATCAATCAAATTAATACCGCTTTTAGGATGACAGTGTTCTATTCTGGTATTATTGTTATATTACTTACATTAGTCTAAATAATTTAGTACAAATGAAAAAAAATCATATGAATACAAATGGAAATCTAGACATAAGAATCCCACTCGCCACATTTTTCTTTATGTGCAAATGCCACACTTGATATTCATAGCATATTGCACACACAGCCTTCCATAAATTAATTTTAAAAATCATCCCTTGCAAACCCAAATTTCTCAGTGTTAAAGCACTGGTAGTTAAAAACTTAAAAACTGCTCGATTCAAATGTCCAAACTCATTTCTCATTTAGTTGAATGTGATAGAATAGCAAATATTGGTGTCCTACAACTTGTCTCAAATATTCATTTGATGGTTGAAATTTAGTATAATTTTTGGTTCTTTCTGATATTTAATTTAAGAAATATAATTTAAGATTATTTCACCTTAAGTTTTTCATACTGTGTGTTAATGCAAGTAGAAAATGTATATTAAGATTATTTATTTTTTTCCTTTCAGTTTGGTAACCAGTTAAAACAGCTATATGTAGAGCTGTACATAAAGGCAATCACAACAGAATTAAACACAGCAATAATAGCTGAAGAAGATCAAGGTGTATCTCGAATAAATGCTGGCCTTTCAAAATCATACCTAAACTTTGCGAATCTTGTATATGAATACAAGGAAATTCGCCGAGAATGTATAATTACGGCATTTAGTCTCAATCCCACAGTTGAGTGTCTTGAACTGCTCAAAAATTCAGCAAATGAAAACACAGCGGAAGGGGAAGAACATAATATCACTAGGGAAAACTCAAAAGTTAATGAACTACCCATTTGTGACCTGCATCCACCATACATTATATCAAACAAATCACATGGAGAGCTTTGTTCACAGTGTGGGGAGTTCACTGGAATGAAAAAGAAAAAATTAAAGAGGATGCCAGAAGGAGTAGTTGATGGTCAAGATGTAATTGAAGATGAAACTGAAAGTGAAACTGAGAGTGGAGACCCTTATACATACTTTATCAAAGTATTAGAACCATTACAACTGACTAAAGACCTTTGTCATGATTTTATTTCCATACTTCAAAATCCTCGTGACAAATCATTTAAAGTTATAGCAGATGGGACTGAACTGGAAAGTATTTGTAATGAATACTTAAACTACAAACGAACTATTCTCAAAGAATTGAAATATTTGACAATTGATTACAAAGTTTTTGACGGTATTCCTCGGCAAGAAGAAGGGACAGGAATTGAAAAAGGCTATGAAGATTTTTTGGACTCCACAGACAGTAGCTGTAAACGTGTACACAAAGATGATGTACCACCTGTTAGTAAGAGAGGTAAACCTAAAGCCAATGAAAAAAGAAAAGTTAAAGCAACCAAGAAGAAAGAAAATGAAGATCAATACTATCAATGGAGCGATTCCTCTGAACATAGTGTTTCAGATTCAGATGCTACTTACATACCACACAGTAAAGATATTAGTACACTAGACTCTGACTATTCATCTGGAAATACAAAGAAATCTAAGAAAATGAGTATATCAAGAAACCATTCAAATCTAGGATCAATAGATATTAATATTCAAAGTAATATTAACTTTCAAAATGAAAGAGAAATAAATCTAAGTACACCTGAGCTAACTCCAGATAGTGATATATCACACAGTGACCTTTCACACATATCACCAAGCTACACTCCTGTGGAAGAGACAGATCCAATTGAAAACACAAATTTTAATACAGAAGAACTAAGTGGAGAGTCACAATTTAATGAATGTGTGAGAAAGCCAAAATTTGATTACCCAGAAGAAGTGCCAGAATTAGATGAAGTTGCAACAGAGTTCCATGGACACTTCTTAGCACCAATGTTTTATTCCCCAGATCTAATTCAAAGTACAGATACAGGGCTAAGTAATTCAATTATAGACCTGACTGCTTTAGATGATTCAATTGCAAGCTCACCCAATCTAAGCTATTCCCCAGATAACACTCAAAATACTGTTATAGAAGGATTTACGCATTCATCAATGAAAGCTAATAATCTAGAAGACCAATGCAAAAGCTTGCCAGCTCTAGTCAAATATGGTAGCTCAGATAAAAATTTTGAAAATGTTTCTCACAAAAATGGAAGCTGTGATGAATTTAACAATCCTATTTTGAAATTGTCTAATTCTAAATGCATTCCTTTAAAAGTGATGAACACAAACAAAGAAACTTTTAGAGGGGCACTAAGAAAGTGTCATATCAAAGAAAAAGAATTAAATGCAAAAAATCAAGTTTTAGATCCTTTTGAAAATCCAATTGACTCATTAAACAATAAAAATTCTCCTAAATACTCTAAAATGGATTTACCAGATGATATTCTTGATAATACAGTATTGTCAAACAACTACAATTCATCTGCAGAAGGTATACAAACTGATACAGGAGAATATAACATAGAGCACTTTAGTCACAACTCTCCTATGGAAATCACAGTTATTGACAACTTCAATGTTGGAACATCATTTGATTGTGATTCAGCTTTGGATGAGACTGATATTGATGGAGATTATAACAATCAACATTATATGTTGAATGTGACAAATGTTGAGGTAGAAGGCTATACTTCAGAAAATCTTAAATTGATAGCAAAGATGACCACTCCTTATGTCAGAATTAATAAATCTCTTGATTTATCAAAGCTAGAAATGACAAATATCAATTCACAAAAATGTTTTGAACACAAAAATTCTCAACTTAGAGATTCTTGTCAATGCCATTTAAATGATAACAATTTTAAAACTTTGATTTGTCCTTATGTTGAAACTTGCAAATCTAAAGCTAAAAGAATATTAGAAGATAGCACAACTGATGATCAAGTTTCTCATGTACCCGTGCACACACATAAAAAACCAAGACGGTCTTCTCGAATTAGGTGTCGCTCTTCAGAAGATGTTTCATATTTGGAGACGATAGTCAAAAAGAGAAAAATACCAGGGAGTAAAAAAAGGTGTTTCAGCGCAAAAGCTAGCAGTTTTGATACCTCCCACAGAAATAAAAAAATTATTTACTGCGGGATTTCAAAAACCATAAACTTTGGAATTCAAAGAGACACTTCTATAAAAATAAATAAAGATGCTAGAGAAGAAACCAACTTCCACAATTCAATTTCTGATTCTGAAAGAATTAACTCTTATCAAATTCGAAGAAAATCGGCTCGAATAAAACTCAAACGGTGCAAATATCCACTATCAATTATGAAAGCTCATGTTACAGGAAAACGATGTATTTCTTGTAACAGTGAAAATAAAATAAAAATTAAACAAATTGACAAACAAAAAGTTTCTCTGAAGAAGTATAAATCAAATTTCTTAGATGTATCACAAAATACATGCTTGAATTCAGCAAAAGAAAGGGAAGTTTCAAGCAACACATATAACACTAAAGGCTTGGATAGTTTTGGAAATTCAAAGGTAGATTGTATATCTTCCACAAGACTGTTGCGATCTCAAGTTAAAGAAAATGAAATTCCCCCTAGTAAGCGTCCAAGAAATGCGAGTGCATTAAATTCATTAAGAATGTTTCGACATCAAAACTCTAAAAAAAAGAATGGTACAGTAAAAAATGTTATGATAAGTCCTATTTATAAAAATGGAACTTTAAGTGAACAAATAATAAACTCACCGGACTCGTATCAACACAATTTAAATGTAATTTGCAATAAATCCGAGGATAAAATAGTAGTTTCACAAAAATTAGCCACTAAAGATTTTGGTATCGAGTGTCCACACTTAGGAAAAGTAAAAGGCATCAAATGTACTATCTGTAGTGAGAGTTCAATTGAATCTGAAATTCTTTCTAAATCTATTCCGGGACTGAATTCTCTTGATATGATTGTGCCGGCTCCACCAGAATCCACTGTGAATATTGTTCAGTTGACAGTGCCTTCCAATGCAAACACTCAAAACTCCCAACTTTCATCAAATTCAAATAGTGAGCCTCCACAAACATCAGAAGTCAACTCTTCCTCCCAAGTAGCTTTATGTTCTGAAGACAAATCAACATCGCAATCAAATTCAACTATTCCTGTAGATTCAGCTCAGTTTGCTCAAAGTTCAACCTCTGAAGACTTCGAAAGACTTTCTTCTTCTACAGTGTCTCAAAATCAATCTCAGGTTAATACACTTTCAATTTCTAAAATAAATTTTCAACAAGATGCAAAGTATTTAACAACCAGAGGTGATACCACTGACATTTTACAAAATACTTTAATTGGAAGTACTCAAAGCCAAACTATTTCAAATGTGCCCCCACTAATGACATCCATGGTTTGCATGACTAAACCAAAGCAAATTGGCCATGGAGAAGTAAAGTATTTGACACAAACAAGTGAAGTGAATGAAATTTTGAGGAGTACGTTAGCATGTAACTCTACTATTTTAGAAACTGTAACGGCAACATCACAAGTCACGGCCTTTGATGTGCAAAGTCAATTCCCAAAATTGAACACACCACCCAAAGATAAGCATGGTGTTTCATGTCCTAATCTAACAGATAGTGAGCATGATACCTTAATTCGAACCAATATGGAGAAGATAAATAATATTCCAATTGTTACAGTGAAGGAATCTAATTCCCAGTCACCTACATGTGTTATCTCTCATTCTCACCAAGGAACCTCTTTTGTTAGTTTTCCTGTTTTGAAAAGTGCCAATTTAAATGTAGTTGGAGGTATTATTTCTTCTACTAATGCAAATATTCCAAAAAATGAATCAGAATCTCAAATTATCAAACAAACTAAAAATGATGGTGGTAATGTACATACTAAACCTATATTTTCTCGCATTGAATCTAGAAGTAATAATTCAGTACATGAAAATATACCTACTACAGAAGCCGAATCATCATATTCCTCTGCTTCATCAAAACTCCATAAAGATGCATCTATTAATGATACTCATTGTAATACGGTTAAGGAATCTGACAAATCCCTGAGAAATAAAATTTCAAATCAAGTTGCAAGCCTACCAAAATTCCAACATGCATTTAGGAAAACTGTTTATCAAGGCAACACTAGTGCCATTGGGGAAAGCAGTGACACACTTAGCACTTCCCAAGAGATACCAGATAGCAGAAGTAAATTTATTGAAAACAAGTCTCAAAGTGCAAATATCTCACAAGCTGTTAAAACTGAACCTCAAAATATTACAACATTACAAAGCACAGTGCTCTCTAAAGCTGTTCAAACTGGAATTTGCAACATTGTATCACAAGCTAGTTCTTCAAATGCTGCTATAGTCGGTACTGGAACGCATCCTAATATCCATCCAAGCACATCACTAGGTGTTCAAAAAAGGATCTTAAATTCTTCCAAAGAAACTGACCTTTCTTTGGAAGTGATTGAATCAACATCTAATGTTTGTGGTATAACAACAAACCCAAGCTCCCTTAAAAATTCATCTAGTTCACAAAGTGGTAATGTCTTGACTAGTGGAAATAACCTTGCAGTGCAGGGTGAGACCTTCTTAACTCATACAGTTAAGATTAGTTCATCAAGTTGCTCAACCAATCTCACAACCACCCAAAGTGAGCCTGCCCCAGAAGTGATGCTGGATAAACCAACTGATGATGAACCAAGCCCAACTACAAGTAAGTCAATTACTCCAAAAAGTACAGTTAAAAAAATTTGTCTACAAATTGTTCAAAGAGGCAATATTCAGCAACCTGTTCTATCTGGACAGAATAAGAAATCGTCAAATGATGTTTCTGGTTGCAGTATAATTTCTCAAACAAATGTGCCTATATTACAGAATACAGCTGGAGAACCAAATGGAACATTGAGACAACAGTTAGTTCAGTCTGTGCTTGTTTCTTGTTTATCTTCCTCTTCAACAAATGGCTCTGGGGATGGAAATTTATCTCAAAATGCCAATCCTTCAGATACTTTAATTGCACAAAGTCCTCTTGAACCCACTGTTAGCTCAACTACCTTAGAACAGTTACGAGAATTTGAGTCTGTTTTAGAACAAGTTACCAACACATCTCAAATGAAAGAGAGAGGATCAAACTGCCAGCAGCCCCATACTCGTTCACAAACTATTCTTTCACCACAGCTATTAATTACACAACAACCATCATCTAATGTTCATTCTAATTTTATTTCATCAGATGTGCCTACTTCATTTTCACAAAATTTATTCTCTGCTGCATCAACATCTTCACTTTCAACTTCAGTTTCATCAGCATCAATTCCTTCATCATCTTCGAGAGTTCATGTGGCATATGTTAGTCAATCACAAACAGTTCGCTCTAATAATATTTCATCATCTAATGCAAGAATATCTTCTACCCCAGTCGTAGTAGTAACAAGTTATTGCCAACCTGTGGCCTCTCCTGCACTAAGTGTTACATCTCAAAGTTCATCTAGTCCTTGTGTTACACCGGCACCTATACCATCATCATCGAGTACTAAAAGTTCCAAAGCCAAATCTTCCAAATCAAAGTCTGGGAAGACTAGTACCTCAACTGCTACTTCAAGGCCTTCTCCAGTACCTAGGCCACAACAGAAACCTCAAGAAGATGAACAAACTGCTCAAAGGATATACGCCATATTGGATGAGTATGCAGAACAGTTACGCAACTCTCCTGATTTGAAAAACAAACCTGCACCTCGTCGTAGGTCTAATCCACCTACTAATCCTAATCATTCTTCAAAACGTAAAAAATCTGCTCAGACTAAAGTAAAGCTATTAGGACAACAGTCATCAAGTACTGCCCCAGAAATGAGTCCTGGAGCTGATGATCCACGCACTTTTGGAAGTGAAGATAGCTCTAGTGGAGTCACACAACTTTCGCATATTCAAGATTCTCCTGCACCTTCAACACAAAGTGCAGATGAAATGGGTAGTTTACGAGAAAATTCATCACTCGATGCCTCAATTGAAGCTGGAAATTTGAAAAGTGTTGTTTCAGATGGTGGTGATGTACAAGGTAATTGCCAGCCACACAGATTGATTTTCACTGATGCAAATACTATGCAAGGAAGAGCAGTTATTTTACATGATAGTGTTCAAACCATATCTGATGTTACAGCAACATCAAGTAATACATCAGTAAAACCAGTTATGATGAGCAATACTGCAACAGCAGTATATGTTCCTAGTGGACTAAGACAAGTATTTCTTCCTATGGCTCCAGGGCTCACTGCATCTGTACAAGGTCGCCCTGTCGTCGTATCAAAAGGCTCCAAAGTTATTCGTGTACATCAAGTTACTGTACCGACCTCTTTGCAAATGAGTTCAGGGACAAGTGCAGTACAGGGAGCTGCATTGGTGGTAAGACAAATGTGTGTCAAACCATCAGTTTCAGTTGCGACTTCAGTTTCAGTGCTTAATCAAACAACAGTTAAGCAAGTAAAGTTACCAGTGGGAAGTATTTCTTCTCAGGCTCTTAGTGGTGTGTCTGCCCAACCACCTGTAGTTTTACAACCTGGCAGCCACCAATTAGCAGGACCGATTGCTAGTGTTGAAACGGCATTGCCACATACTATTTCCTTTTCAGAACCAACAACTCAAGTCACAAAATCTAATGTACAAACTGATTTCTCAAGAAGGGATAAAACTTCAGTGGTAGCTTTGGATGGTGGTGTTAGTAGACCATCAATGCTTGGCCTCATTCACAGAGGAATGCCAGTTACTTTTCAAGATCAACTCACTATCCCAATAGGGGAGACAGCAACTTCTCTTTCTTTACACTCCCATGATCGATTAGTCCTTCCTAACATTGCACAGATATCTCCATCCTCCATCAATGATGTTATTGTCACAAAGAAGTATGGCACTAAAAATGTTACTAGTGATACACAACATAAGAAAAGTTGGGATTGTATAGTTACAGTTGATGATAAGGTTTCAACAATCCTGACAAATGTTGCTCAGAAATCTAACCAGCAGCCTGAAGACGATTTATCAAGAAAAGCTTTGCAATCATCTGATCTAAACTTTTGCAGCAATGCAATGGAATATACTTCCCCAAATCGTGAAACCTCTTTGGTAGATGTCGAATATCCAATGCAAAATGGAAGTCATGAAATTACAGTTTCTATCAGTAAAACAAATATTGGCGATGCTTCTTCTCTTGAAACTGTTAAATGTGAAAGCCCACTAGAATCTAAAAAGTCTTGTACTGTTACTCGACAATTGCCAAAATATTCACCAAAATCTGTTCTCAAATCTGATGACAATGTTTCATCAGATTTAATTGGCTTACTTTGCAATACACCTTTGAAACATGACCAATCTCAATTTGAGAAAGATGATACCTCAAACCATCATACTTCACAGTCACATCAGAGATCTAGCAATACCGATGGAATCTTTGGGAATCCTAATGAGAGATCACTCTGCACAAGTAAGTTTTTTAACTACCAATATATTAATATTTTAACATATCATATGCACCCATTAAAAATCTTTGATCATAACTATTTAAAAATCATTGAGCAAATATTAATGTTGAATCTGGATTATTTTTTTAAATAATAATTTTCATATTATTTTAAACATGAAATGATCAAATTAAATTTCCTATACTCTGCTAAAAAAAAAGCCATTAAATTAGCTCAGCCGTGTTACACAAGGTAAGTCAAATACCACTTTGTCTTTATACTAGAGATTGAGACAATTATACCATTAAAATTCTATGTAGTACCCTTTCTTGCTTGACCTGCACTTCCATTTTCACACAGTATTAGCAGAGAACCAACCAGCATGTAAATCACTGCAATGGTTCAGTACTCCACATACACTATTGTGGGCCTGCAACAACTCAAAGATTGAGTAGACTACCATATATTTTTAGTACTGACAGGGTGCATTTAAGCCAAACTGCACAATACAAATGTAGGACTTTGGCACAGATAAACCTCAACCACATGCATCAGTTCCTTGCAGTAACCTTCAAAAAGTTTTTGGTTGTGATGTTGACTCATCTTAATTGCACTTTACACAATATTTCATTTCCTTTGGTACAACCTTGGAAATTTTTTAACAATATCTAAACCAGCAAGCAAAATTTATTTTTTCAAGTAAGAACAGTGTAAACTCGTAATTAAGTGCACATTAGCTTGATGTAGTTATTAATTACACCCAGATCATCATTGTTGTTTGCATGTGTGACATCTTGATTTTTTTATGCTCAGCATTAATTAACTTGTTTTTATTAGGTTGTAGAAAAAACACCTCATATATGTTTTTGGTCCACTTCGATTGTCACTGCAAAAAAAAAATTAATTCAACAAGACATTAGAAGGGGAAAGTGTCCCCACTATTAAAATTTTGGAGTAAAAAAGGCTTATTTTAATAAAATATCGATTTCAAATTTAAGGTGTCAAAAAGTAAATAATTTGATGATTGTGGCTAATGAAAACACAAATAAATTGATTTCAACACATTACTTAAAATAAAAAGAGAAATATGCTTTTGACAACTTATCACAACTATGATAATGTGGAAAATAAAAATAAATTTGGCCTTCTTTTCTTTTTCCCCCCTTTCTCTTACCATAAATGGTCCATAAAGAAGAATTCAAACAATGGCACATACTAATTTGAATATACATTTCAAAGACTTGTCATTGGGATAGAAGTTTTCTATTTTAGTGTGTATCATTGATGGGCATGGATGTCGCATACAACCGAGCAAGTGTGATGAATATTTATAAAGAACACATTAAAAGTGCAAATAAGTAAATATTGAAATATAAAAGATGATCAAGAACTAATCAAAAAGTAAAATTGATTAATTTAGGCTAGAGTGTACACATTGGCTAACAACATGTAATTTATCCCAATTGTTGTAATATACTAAAAGATTTTAATGTTAGATTTCATAACTGCAGTGTTTATTATGTAAGGAAAATTTTCATGGTTAATGTTAGTCCGAATTAATTTTATTTATCCAATAGCACATTTTAACATTTAAACTTATTCCAACATATTTTGATGACTTTATTTTAAATATTTGTAATAACATAAATTAGCAAATAAAAAAACTCTTGATCGGTTTTATTTTAGTTCCACTAAGCAATACTTAAAACTTAAAAATAGAGAATAAATAACCCTTCTTTCCAATATTATTGCAACCACATAATTTAACTACCTTAATATATTGTTTGTAAATCCTGCCCATTATAATTATTCCAGTAACAAATATTTATTAACTTCATTTAAAACATTTTTCCTTTTGTCAGATTCAAACTTAGATTGGAAATCTCACAAACTGTTAGGCGATTTAGCTACCCAATATGATAGCATATAACCAATTGATTTGGGATCGTTGCTCATTGTAAAGATATAATAATGAAAACTTTTAAGAAACTTGCCACATGTGTCGGCTCACAAATGCTTTATTCGTTAACTGTATGATTGCTACAAATATTATTCTGCAAAGAAAAATATACACACACATTTTAAATTTATCGAAAGAAATTCAGAAGATGAAAATACCTGATTTTTTTTTAGCAACAGCCTGGTAAAAGGTTACATTGTTTAATTACTGCAGTGGCCAGATATTTTACTTTCAAGAATAGGTATATTAATTTATAACTTTCCTGGCATAAAATTATTGCTTGCCTGCCATGAACCATTAAATTTAACTATCATCTTCTATCAAATAATTTAAACTATATTCAGATATTTGTAATAACCATGGGCCAGACTTTGATGACTCATAGATGATTTTTTTTAACTAAAAAAAATCTAATCGCGTCTTACTACTTGGTCAGCTTATACACATATATGATAATTACTCTAATGGGGTAGGGATGAGTAACACAATAGTGATGCCTTAAACCAGTTGGCCACTGAAGCGGATAGTAAATGAATTCAAATGTACATAAATTTTGCCTAAAACTTAACAAAAAAGATTCTAATGAAGGTGCATGACTAAATCACACGCTGTATACAAATTAAAACTAAAAAAATGTACATGTAATGTAAAGTCTTTAACATCTAATCCTGCACATTGTATTACTAATTTACAAATATCTGCTTCAGAAAAAAAGCTCCCCTGTATACACAACCTTTTCCAGCTTATTGTAGTGTCTCACCGGGGGACAGTGTATTATATTGCTATACAAGCAATGAAAATACCAAGTCCATTGTCTACATTATATTCACACTCTGTCAACTGTGTGATTAAATATTTATGTCCGAGTATTTGTGGATTTATAAAATATCGATAGTATTTAAAAATATACTATTCAACATAAATTCTTGTACTTATTCAAAAAGGCCTAAAAATGTCTAAGCAAACTCATCTCTATAAATTACACAATACAAGAAAATATGACCTAAAGATCCATAAGGACAAAAAATGATTTATTAAAAGAATTATCTCTATAACCATGGTATCTATCATCAACAGAATTTATGCACACATGAGCCTTGTTTGTGATGTACCATAAAAAAGATGAAGTTTTAAAGGAGTAAAATTATATTATATTAATAATACACTCTTTGTAAGAAATTTCGCTAATACTGAAATTTTTCAACACTTCTGTAATATTTCCAAAATCATAAAACACAATTTTTATAAGTATCTTTCTTTATTGTAATTTTAACTTTGAAAAGTCAAACTATTTTTTCCCCTCAACATCACTCGTGTTATTGACATTTAAAAGATCATCCAATAAACCAGGAATATTACGTCACCATAAACATTTATCATAGTAATTGAAGAAAGAATTAAATCACATTTAAAGAAGACCCACTTATATAGAATAAAATTTGAAATTTTAACTATGTTTTTTGGAAAGTTTAAATATATTCAAATAACTGACACTGCATATTACATGAAATAATAAAATTACAAACGTATGAAGATCTAGACAAAATTTTTCTTTAGCCTTTACCTTGTTTGGTACGTTTTCCCTTTTTATTTTAAATCTTTTAATAATGCTTCACTTACTTCACTTCCTTTCTTTCTAGGTCCCCCAATTGTTAAGTTTTTTTTAAGGTGTTAACAATAATTCCATCCTGATTCTTACATATGATTTTAACCATGGATTTAGCCAAACCAAGTTTTTGGCACACATTATTTCTACTCTCAATTTGTTTTATCCAATTACCTCCATCCTCCATGATTAAAACCTTTCTTTTCCTTATAACTTCAATTTTTTTTTTTACAGTATTTCCATTTCCATACTTTTTGAGGGCATCCCGAAGCTAGAATAAATACTCAATGTGTTGCGGTATTATTTAAAAGCGGTCATTTTTACAAATAAAGTTTTGTTAAAATTTTCTTGTTTCAGAGGTGGATTATATATCTGTATAAAAAGGGGTTGAATGAAAGAAGGCTTAGTAGGGTTATTATAAATGAGTTTAATATTTCATGTATGGATTTTAAAGAAAAGACAAACTTTTTCTAAATTTATATTTTTATATGCTGCTCAATATTTGACTACCAACAAGGTTTCACTATGACCGAGGTCACTACAAGTTAGTTTATTATCATACTTTTGTGTATAATCAAAATTCAAGCAAAATTAAAGGTGTCTTGGCTGGTACCTATTAGTTTTCTTATTTTGATTTCTATTCACCATCTAGTTTAAAAGCTATCAGGCATTCACACATTTGTCACATAGGGTTTTTTTTATCGTCAAAAACTTAAAACACGTACAGTTTTTCTTTTTGCATAAAAGAGCTGCAAGTAAAGTACATTTTATTAAATTTCATCCATTAAAGGGTTCAGCTATAATATCTCATAATAGGGAATACCCAACTACAAATAAACTTTTAATACAGTGGACTGGTTATTAATTTTGACAATAACAGGGTTTTTTTTAGTAAAATTGGTCATGAGTGCTCTTTGGATTTTGAACTTTTGCAATATAAATTATTTATGCTTAAATATAATAAAACATATTGTTTCAGGTCCTTTCACTGCAAAGATGCCTGGGACATTAGTTTCTCATGATGAGTTGGCTGGTGAAGAAAACCTATTTTCATCTGTAAATTCTTCAGTACCGGCTTCTGTTACTGTTCGTTCACCTTGTGCTTTTGACAAGTTTCCAAAGAATATTGGTCAAATAATGGATCAGCAGATTGAAAACTTTCGTCATAATAGCAATAATAATAGCAACAGCAACAGTTCATCAAGTGACAGCATTTTGAGATGTGTGGCTCCTGATCATGGAGGAAGTACTATAGTCAGCCAAGGAGAAGGATTAGGAAATCCAAACCAATCGAAGGTAGGATTGTTGTGTAAAAGTAGTATGTCCACTCTGGATTGTGGAAATGAAATTGGTTATAATATGCGCCCAAGAGTACAACAGTTAGGCTATGCTAATGTAAGTTCCTATCATTTACCAACAAAAATGACACTGCATAAGGGGGGCCATTGGCGCTATGTGCCAATTGTTAAGAAAGTGAAAATGCCATTTCGTACAGTAATACTACAGAAAGATAGTGAAGATGCTGTCATGATGATGGGGCACCCGGGCTCATCTGTGAATTTAACAGATATTACTTCAGAAGTTGAGGATTCATCCCAGGAGAATCGCACATATCTTCCCGACAGTAAAGACTCTGTTGTCAGAAAACACAATGCAGATCATTCACTTTTATCGTATCACAAATTGGAATCAAGTCAGCAATTTGAAAAGTCTAATGACTTGTTAGCTTTGCAACAAAAAGCAAGAGTTGAAAGAGAGCTAAGGTTACAGAAGAGTTTATCAGAAGAATGTGAGGATTTAGGTGTTGATGAACCCAGCACAAGTGATTTGTTTCCAGAAGCTGACTTACTGCTTGATACGAATTCATCTCCTTCTTTTGACCAAACACTTCAAGATGCTTCATGCAGCCAATCTCTAGAATCTGCCGAACGTTATCCCAATGCAAATTTCAGACCTTTAGAATATTCATCAAGTAGTCAAGAATCTGAGCAGGAAAGTCGTTTAAAAAGACAAGTCAAACTAGACTCAAAACTTCAAAATGAAACAAATCATACAGCTTATAAATTAAATGATGAGCTTTCAGAATGGCAATTTGAAACAACAAAAGAATTGAAAAGTAAGACCATCGGGGAATCAACGCGGGAAAAAAAATCAAAATGTAGAGGAAACGTTTTGAAACGCCGTTCTCTCGATGCTGATCCCAAAGCTGTCCCAATGAAGCATAGTTTAATTGGTTCAACAAATGAAAAACCTAATGATAGCCACTCTCATGTGATGAATGAACATTTAAAGATATCTTGCAATAGTATTCACACTGAAATTGTTTCAGAAAAATTAGCCAGTAAAACCACTCGTTCTATAAATGATACTCAAAGTCTAAGCTCAAATAATACTGTGACAGTAGCAAGCCCTGGAGAAAGCTCCTTTTCAAGTTCAAGTGAAGAGAGTGTTACTTTGTTGGACTCCTATACTAATAATGTAGTTCCATTGGATGTCACTGTTCCTATATGCTCTCCTCTGCCATCTCAATCCAACGATATTTCAGAATCTAAAGATCTTTTGCCAAGTGTAACCCAAAGTGTATATACATATTCAAGAATTGCTGGTAAAGGAAGTAAATTTATAAAAGGAAAAGACCTCAAATGTACGAATCAGTACTTAGTTAATCACCTTGATTCTCAAGAATTGTGGGATACATCTAGCTCACAAGAAAGGACTGTTGTGGATGATGAAGACTCAGAATCTCTTAGTAGGACAGAAGACTTGACATCTTCACCACCAGATCAGTCAAATTCTGATGTTGAAATTGTTGAATTGAGTAATGATAGCTCCCACTATTCTTGTGTTTCATATTCACACATTCCTTTAATGAAACTTGTAGTTCCTAGACTTGAGGAAATTCTTGGTGTAAACAATCGCAGTAATGGCCTTGACCATATTGACAGTACAACAGCTAACTGTGTTGGTGATGTCATGGCAAATAAAATCCATGGCACAAGAAACTTTTTTTTGAATAGGTCAAACATTGAAAGTCAGTTAAAATCTTCCAATCAAAATTTTGAAAATAAGAACACTTCTTTAGGTAGATCATCTAAGCGTAAACTAAACATTGAAGAGGAACCCTTGAACCATGGGAAAAGGCCAAAGACTGATCATTCCATCTTTTCTCAAAGTAGTGTGCAAAAAGAGGATGCTGTAACAGTTTCAAATATAATTTCAAGTAATAGAAGAATACCTGCTGCTTCATGTGAAACTTCAGTTCAGTCAAGGTCTCAAGTTGCAGTGAGTGGGTGTTCAGGTGAAGGACCATGTGTAGTGCAGATGAGCTCTTCTAGACTTTTACGGCGATCATCCCTCAGGGGTCATGTTAAAAGAGGATGTTCATGCTGTAATGGGTCACCTGAAAAACCTAAAATGAAGAAAAATGTGAGTAAGGTTGAAAAATCGTACAAAAAATTAAGAACAAATATTTCCAAAAGGAGATAGTGTTATTGTTTTCCTACACGTACATATTATTTTGTTATTTTTTTTTGACAAAATCTTCTCGCCATGTTATGCACATGCAGCATTAGCTGCTCGTACAGTTGCCAAAGTAACACTATCTAATAGTAGTGAGGCATAAATTTGGTATCTATTTTCTAGAGTTGCAAGAAATACTTCTAGGACTTCTAGGCATTTTGTGTGTTACAACATTTTCAAAAACTCATGTAATTACATACTTTTGAGGTATAGACATGTTAAACAACTGCACTTTAGTACAAATATATCGTATAGTGTGGTTCACCATGCTTTTTCAGTCTTTCATAACATTTTGTGTGTCCTACAAGATAATTGAACTGATAAGTTTAGTGATTTCGAAATGTATATAAACCAAACATTAATTTTAAACAAGTCAAACATTGAAATATTATTGGATCTTTGAAACTATTTTATCTGTAGTGCGTTTTTTTTAAAGAAAAATGTTTTGGAACTGATATGGCAAATAAATTAGTTCCCAGTTGTCTTTGTAAAGGCTGAAAATACTGGTAAAATTCCAACACATTATAATAAAATTTATATATATTATATATATGATTATAAATAATTTATGTTAAATGATCCTCTTCTAAATTTTATAACTATGTTCATTATGGAATTTATATTTTACTTGTGAGAAGTTCCTCGACCTGTTTTAAACCTAAAATTTAAAAAAGTAGTTGATTAATTTATTTATGTGTACGTATTTACATGTATTTATACAAGTAGATTAATACATGGAAAAAAAATTAAATATTTACTTTTATGTAAGTGTGCCCTCAGAAGTAAAATTCATTGCCTCTTGCAAGAAAACTCTATTTTTTGTTTGCAAGTACAGTCTCAATCATCTATTTGACATATATATATATATATATAATACTGATGGATTAAATAGCCAAACAATTATTTTTGTTAATACTGTTAGCTGCATCTAAATATCATATCCTTTAAATTGGAAAATGACACCTGGACACAGAAATTGAACCCGGGACTTTTAGCTTAGTATGCCATAGCTTTAATCACTGAACTATCTAGGAGTCATCCCATGCCCAGGGTAATTCTTCATTCATATTTTAAGGCAGAGTCTATGATGAACATGTGAAAATCATCAGCTACATATAAGTGGTCAATAAAGATCACGAGCTCTATCGGGTGGCGCAGCCATCTTTGGCTCGGAGGGGGATTTATGCTGCCAAAGTACAATAGCAACTGTACAAATTTGCATACCAAGATGGATTAAATAGCCAATCTATTATATATTTGTTATGGTTATATCTGCATCTAAATATCATATTCTTTAAATTGAAAAATGACACCTGGACATGGGAATCAACTTCTTTATTGTTCAGTGGTTAGAGCAATGGCGTACTAAGCCAAAGGTCCTGGGTTTAATTCCCGTGTCCGGGTCTAATTTTTCAATCTAAAGATTATGATATTTAGATACGGCTATAGCCTTAATTAACAAATATAATAGCTCTGCTATTTAATCATTAATTATATATGGATTCATACAATTTTTATTGTACTTGGCAGCATAAAGCCCGCCCTAGTCAAAGATGGCTGCATTATTTGATGCCTTGTGATCTTAATTGATCACTCATATGTAGCTGACAATTTTCACAAGTCCATCACAGGCTCTGCCTTAAAATATGGGTGAAGAATTACCCTGAACACAGGATGACTCCTGGATAGTGGAGTGGGGCTATAGCAATGGTGTACTAATACTAAGCCAAAGGTGCCCAGGTGTCATTTTTCAATGTACAGAATATATTATATACTTGGTCACGTATTATGAATGGGGCTGTATTGAATTTAACAATACACATTTATGATATTTGAGTTTATTTACCCTAAATGTATTAATTAATGGCAATTTTACTTAAAAATGTATCACAAGTTCTACCATTGCATTTCATTATTTGTATCTAAACAAATCTATTGATAAATTTTTTAATCAGTTTGAAAAACTGCTTGTATGTTGGTGGTAATGGTAATATTATTGTATTATGTTAAATACATTCTTTGAAAGTTTTCAAACATGAAGGTTTAACTACTGAAAGATTTATTCATGTGTTTGTGTATTCTACAGCTACAACCCAAATTTTTATGAACATCTTTTGATTATATTAAATGTTTCTTTATCAGTTAGCCCAAATTATTATTTTTTAAATAGGCCTATAGATACATTATATAAACCACTTGGAAAATTGACGAAAATAGGTTTTGTAATGGGTTCTATTATTATAATTTTGTTTAGTTCATACATTCATTTAGTGTTGGCAAGCATCTTTATTTACTACTTTTTACTTACTGCTATTTTATCTCCATTTTGCCTGCTTTCCTTGGTAAGTATTCCACTTTATTGCCATGTTTATCAATCTGTTAACTATTTGACAGCAATAAATTTCATGTTACCCGAACAGCATGAGGATTCAAATCAATTCTAATACATTTTAAATGCAAATAATCCTCACTATTAAATTGACTCATTATTAGAGTATGACTATGATGCATTTCAAAAAATTATTCAATAGTATTACTATCTCTTGTTATATAGCAATACATTTAAAACAATGATTTTACATAACTAGTTCTAAGGGAAAAGTAAATTGAAGCAACATCAACTTTTGTCTGGAGGAAGGATAAGTGTGCAGTCGCTCAAAATTAAACAAATCTTTTTCAAGAATTACGAATATATCTATGCTGAAGGCAGATTTCAAGTATAAATGGGCAAGGACATTTATTTAAAATAGCTTATGTTATAATGTCAAATCAAGTTATCTGTTTACTCTATATTGGTCCGTTGGTAATTTTTATGTTTCATGTTGATTTTAATTAATTCATAATGTTATTACATAACCTAAAACTTTAATGTTAAAACATGAGAATGCCAAATGATTTCAACTGTTTCATGGTTAAATTAAAAGATGACAACAAATAAAACTTTTAAATATATAATATAGTAAAGGCAGTCCATAAACAAAAATTAATAATACATATTTGAATGGTGCCCTCACATGGGAAACTATTATAAGGGGTTCATAATTACTAAGTATTATTGTATTAAAGAGGGGGATCTGAGCAAGTGTGGTGGGGTGTTTGGGAGATCTTTTTTTAACTAGGTCTGTGTATGTCAATATTTTTAATGTGTGGAAAATGCACAAAATGCCTATGATGATCTTTATTATATATAGTTACAATTTATTTTTTTTAGTTTGAAGCATACCATGTTCGCAAGGCTAAACATATTTTTTAAAGTGTTTTTACATAATAAAAACCTCTTTAATAGAAAACAAAAATATGCATTACTACTAAGACAATATAAATACATAATATTTGTGTTTGTTTAAAAGAAGCCCATTTAAAGCGAAGAAGCTAATGCTTTTTTTTACTTTGTGACTCTAGATATTAATAAAAAAAATACACTAATTTTATTCTTAGTGTATGTTGTCAGATTAGAGATACTTTTTTATGCTTTAAATAATATGTAATAAAAATTAATAATGATGTCAAACATAGCTTTTATGGTTTTTTATTTTTATCCTTAACACTTTTACTCTAGTTTTTGGAACCTTTGAGATGCTTTGCTAGTTTGAATCCTGATTTGATGACAGTTTATTAGCTATGTGGTGAAATACCATTTCCGGTACATGGGAGTTCACTAAGGTATCATTAATTCCTCTTTTAATAAACAAAAACTAAATCATGTTTTCCCCAAGAATAATGGAATTGAATGATTGCACTTTTCAATCAACCACAAATTTATTTATTTAGCTTAACATTAGTTTTACTACATGATAAGAATTCAAAAATGCTTTCATTAAAAAAAGTTATTGGGAGTGCTTATTTATAAAGTACCGTGGCCATGAAGAGAAAAAGGGGTGAGAGCTACAATAGCCGCATAAAATAATTAATTTCCTCATCAAGATAAAAATAACAATTTTAGTTTTTATCTCATTATGTTGGTATAGTATAGGCTATCTTACCAAATTACAAAAATTTTTGGCATCTGCTGGCAACCAAGTTAGTATCAAGCTTGTGTCCACTGCACAGCTATAAAGAACCAAGCTCATTTAAAATTTCACTGACCAATGATTAATAAATTGTTTATAAACATTATGGCTGGAATCTAAAATTGATGATATTAACCAGCTATTTCAATAAACATGTCCCCAACAGCAAGCTCTAGGCAATGGTTCATACAACACCATGTAAATATAAGTGGATACCTGTTGTACACATGCTCTGCCACTTCAGATTTTCGTTTTAACATATAACATTACCACCATCACCCACTTATAGAATCCATTTTTCTACAGGTACTCTTAGAGGAGGATTTGATAGACTGGCTTAACCAAGTCCAGAAATGAAAATATAGGTCACTAATTTCTTCTCTACCACCACTGGTTTTATTATTCACAAACATAGCTGATATTTAACTGACACTTGTGGATCTGGTGATGAGAACTGAAGATTTAGAATATCTTTTAACTAGGTTTTCAACAACAAAAAATTGTATTTCCATAATGATGATTGTCCTGGCCGAATGCCTGGAATAAAGTAAGGGAACATAATGTAATCTATAATAAATGAAGCTCTTGCAGAAAATTGACACATACATAAAAAAAAAATCAAATAAAAAATAATTACAATAATTTGGTTCTTCATTTTCCAGTATTTACTAATTTAAGATCGATTTGATAATGAACTTTTTTGTCGTCTCAGTAGGGACAGCTTTACGGTTTGCCTCAACAACTTGGAGAATGAATTGCTTCTCATCTTCGTCCTTGGTGAATAGTTGGTTGAACTTCTCAAAAAGCTTGACTCCTCGCTCAGCGGTATCATTCATGACATGCTCCCTCCCATTTTGGTAGTCTATATTCTCAATCCACTCCTCAGGTGGAATGGCTAGAAATGAGCCATTAATTTTCAAGTGGGTGAGGGGAGTCACCGTTCGCTTGGTTGCAAAATTCCCTACTCGTTTATTAAGGATAGTCGACATTTCTCTTATATTCCTTTCCTTAGTATCGGTGGTTATACCAGTTACAATCTTCGCCTTCTCTTCAGACACTACCCTGATGGGGAATAGGGGCCCACAACCTAGTCTGAAAGGTACCACAAGTGGCATTTCAAAACTTTTCATGCAGTGATGGTGATGTCGAAATCAATGGCTTCATATTTCCCAATATCCACCCAGAGTTTTAGATTTGCCGGTGCTTCAGCTGGTAGTGGGGCCTCTGTCCATACCTTTGTATAAGGCAAAGCACCAAACTGCACATACTGCTGAACTTGAGTTTTCTCCTTCTTTGTGAGCTTGAAGACATCTTGCTGATCACAAAATAGAAATATATTCATTGCTTAAAGGAGTTTTGTAATCCACCGTTCATGGTGAATGTCCTGGGGATCTCCAATGAATTTTTTTAGGTGGACTTCCTAGCACAATTGTGATTAGTTCGATGAGCTCTTGATAGTCATCCTATGGTGACAACAAAGCAGCCACTGCAGATCACGGCCCATCTTTTCTTCTAGAAGAACACAGGCTCCTCTCAAATTACCTGTATTCAAAGATGTGTCAAAACTACCTGAATTTTCTCCCACATTTCATTGCTCCAAGAGATCATAAACAGCATTGAGTGTGTTCTATCTTGTTCCAAAATCCAATTTTGGGACGCCAAGAATTTTATCCACTCCATCTCCAGAAACCAACACTGGCAGATGATCGAATTTTCCAATTCCAGAAATCTCTGGCTTTATTTTGCTGTCTCAGTGAACTTCCGGAGGGCATTCCATTACAAATGAAGAAAGTATTAATTCGGCATGCTCCAACATGGCTTTCTTTCTCATCCGTTTTATTGTTCTTCATGAAAGAGGAAGAGAAGAGGGGTCATTCATTACCTAAAGCTGCTGCTATCAGGACCATCAAGCGAAGTGCTTCAGAGATCTTATTTCGATCCAAGGCACTTGTTACATGAGGAATAAACAGACATGTGCTGGACTTCACTGTCTCGATCCTTTCATTCCTTCGAGTGGCAGTTTTCCTTATCAGTTGCGCTGGCTTGAATTCATCATCTTATTCCGAGTGCTCATTATCCTGGAGATCTTTGCTTCGTCCATCAGGCAGATATCTAATGCTTTTGATGTTGAGGGTTTGTCACCATTCATTTTCTTTTTTTGTTGTTTAAGTGCCTGTTCCTGTTTTTTCGCCGGTTCTTTGTCTTCGTTGCCCAAATACATTTTACGATGCCCTTGTTGATCTTGGAGGAAATCGCAATCTTCTTTGATCCTTATCTTAGTCGAGGCTTCAGCATGGGCGACGTCAAAAAGTTTGTCTAATCCAGTTATAAAATCCATCTCTCGATTTTGTTGGGCTTCAGAGAAGCGCCCCTTGTTTTTTTTTTTTTTTAAC
>CABFWB010000268.1:71927-93336 GCA_902151455.1 Timema bartmani
TTTTTTTTTTTTTTTAACAACCAGCTACCATGGATATTTTTGAGTTTCAATTTGATGTTTTGCAAGTCTTGTGGGAATTCCAGCCTTGGACCACACCATCAACACTTCCTTGATCTTCCGGTGACTGGCATTTCGAACCAACTTGACATCTTTAATGCGATGATGAAATCGTTGGAGTACTTGCTTCACTGTAGGTAATTATTTTATTCTGGACGATGGCTCTAAATCCCTAGAGCGGATCAGGAAAACCTCACCATTCAGGTGAGTAGAGGCCATTAAAATATTCTCCTCAGTAAATCGAAGTCAATATTCACAGTTTAAATGCTTCTTCCTGAAACAAGAACCAAATTCATAAGTTACTGTTTAAGTCTAATCAATTTTTATGTATGGTAGATTGGAGGGGTTGTTGGAGCACTTCCTTCGAATTGAAGTACAAAGCTAAAATTTTACCAGAGTAATATTATTGGTAAGTGTAAAATTTGTAGCGGGTGCCTTTGTCTCCAGCGGGATTTTTTTTTGACTACGCTAACCAACATATGATACAACACTTAAATATATAAAACAAATAGCAGCCTTTTCACATTAATACCTAAGGGCTTTGTAACAATACCCTCACCACTTCACTGCCTTTATCTTCAACATTCACTATTATGCATTCTCAATAAGTGGAAAATTGTTTTAGCATTGCAAATGACAAGAGGCTAACTAGTCTTTAAATAACTGACAAATTTCAAAAGATTTATTGGCAGGACTGTGTTTTACCATGTTACCCCTCTAAAGTATCATTGACTGTTTTATTAAATTGGAATAGGCCTAATAAATTACTGCCAATTTTGGATATTGATATTAGTTGGACGGCTATCAGGAAGAACCTTATCACTCAAGACATTTAAAAAATATATTTAAATATTTTCTATTGTAATTATTGCAAGTAACAATAATATATTTTTCAATATTATAATAGTCTATATGAGTGTTACATAAATTGGATATGTAGATGTGTGTTTTTGATTGTTTGTTTTACATTACATTTATCTTCAAATCTAGTCTCGCCAAATAAATTTAATATACGAGATGCAACCATATTACAAGCACATAATAAAAATTATATTAAAGTTATTCTAAGTTCAAAACAAAATAATCCCTTTGAGAAAACCCAAATTCCAATAGCAAAATCATATATTGTGCCAACATTTTGTTTCCATATAAATAACCAATAATCATAATTAAAGAAGGTTGAGTAAATTTTATGCCTTGAATAGTTGTGTGATGATTTTTAAGATCATCTTGTGATACAGACAACTTCACCTCCCTTATAAAATTTATTTGGTAAAATACTATCAAATAATTTAGTCTCATGAAGATATATGTCATGTGTCACAATTGAATAGCATTGCATTATTAGAATTTTTGTCACTTTGTCATTTTTAGATGATGATTATTGAAATCACCTTTAAACTTTAAAGAATATATTTAGAATAGCCATAATTGTATAAATTAGTTACTAAATTTACCTTAAATGTGTGAAAATCGGCATGATCTGCCAAAAGTTGAGAGCTGCAAAACACACAACTTGGCACTATTAAGTTATTATTTAGTTGTTAGATAAGGTTCTTAATGGTCAGTCAACTAAAATGTAAGTGTATAAATATCCAGAACTAGTTCAGGTGTCACTAAGATTCTATATATTATTTCAATATTGGAATTTAATTGTTTTTTGAAACAAATATGTACTTTCCCTATTTGCCAGAATGCAAAACTTTTTTCCTCTCTATCTAATATTTGAAAACATACCCTGGTCTTAAAACCATAAAATTCAATATTGCCATTGAATATAAAGTTGAAACTATGAGGAAAGCCAATAAATTGTTTAAAAATATAATGGAAAAGTTTATTTACTACTAACTGAGTAACTTGATTCATGTGATCTTTTTCATATTAAAATCTTTTTATTCCCTTGTCCCATTTTTCTTTCCCCTCTTTCATCCCCCCTCCCCCACCCTTTCCTTTAGTTACAAGATTTACCTTTAAGTCATTTCCCTCTTCGGCCCTTTACCTCTTGTTTTTCTCTATGCCCTTTATTTTGAATTCTATCCATAATTTTCTTGTTTAGCCTTTTTATATCCCTTATTTTACCTTCTCTTCATATTTATTTTATAGTATATCCTTCCATGTCAAACCTTTTTGTGTCTCCTTTCTCGCGTTTCCCTTTATTGTTCTCCACTTTCCATACACTTTACTTGTCAGCTAACACTTAACAGTTTTAGGTACTCTCCCTTTATCGACTTGCCTCTTCTACACTATCCATCCACTTCCTTTTACTTCTGTTCAATACTTCCTCTATCATTACTCTCTCTCTCTCTCATACCTATTTCCATAGTACTCTACTTATTCTATCACCCACACCTTTTTTCTCCCTCTTTCTTCTTTCCAACATCCACCTCCTTTATTTCCCTCTTAATTCTCTCTCTTTCTCCACATTCTTTATCCACTACTTCCCAAACTTCCTATATCTTCCTCTACCTCTCCTCCCACTCCATTTTCCTTATTTTGTTTCTCTTACATTCCATCATACTTGCTAGTATGTTTTAGTTTCATTGCATCAATTAAATTTATTCACAGTGGTAAATTTTAAGACTCAATAGGAAAGGCGGATTATATGTTACCGACTAAATTATTTAGGACTGTCCCTCATCTTAAGGATACTTGCTTGCGTCATTGGGTTTTTGTATGATTGTGAATACACCTAATATTAGATCTAATTTCATTTCAAAACACATTCAATTATCTTTATTCATCTGTTTAAGCTTCCTACACCAACACTGGTAGGGAAGTAGACTAAATGTCTAAAGTTTAGTTGGCTCATAACCGTGAGATCAGGATTTGAATCTAGGTGAGGTTTAATGATGGTGGTCAAACTTAAACTATTTCCCACTCTACCTTCACATGTTTGTAATCCAGTTGGGTGGTAATAAACTGAGAAGAAAAAAAAAAGGCTTCTTAAAGTTTGGGAACAGTTAGTCGTTGCTGCTAAATACAGAAACAATTTATTTACGTCTGGCTGGAGCCACTTTACACTTCTTATGAACTCTGAAGTATCATTATATCTGAGTATGGTGGAATGATAATATAAAAAAATAATTAATAACTATAAACTAAGCTACTTACTGATTTGCATTTTAGTTTCAATACTTGGCAAGGACCAAAATTGTATTGCTAATGTGGATTTGTTTACTTTCACCAAGGTGTAAAACAACAGTATGTAGGAGTTGTGATTTGTACTGTTACTAAGTGGGAGTAAATCGTTAGTAACCACCACACTGGAATCAAAGCATTCAAATAATAAGGTACTACAGATCCAGTTATGTCAAACTTATCACTTAGCCGGAGTTAAATGACTGTGCCAAAACTCGATTTATTTTAAGTGATTATGAAATACTGTAGAGTTAAAATAATTTTGTTATGAAACTGAAAATTTAAATAAACCATTTCTATAGAGTTGAATACTTAGTCCAATAATTTAACTATCATAGGTTAACATAATTTTGATTAAACTTCTAAATTTTTTGGAGCAATGTGGTTGAGACATGACACCGTCTTTTTTCCTGTGTGTGTGGGCACACGCGTGAGTGACATGCAGTCTATTTAACTAACGGCATAAAGTTTTAAAATCTAAGTATTTTATAAATTTTAATATTCTATACCTAGAAATAAACCAAAAATATGACACATTATTCATTCATTATTACTCTTTTAAATATGTTTCAATCTATCGCCTTATCAATAATTCCACAAAATGGCAAAACAATTCTTAATTGAACATATACTGTTTATGAACATTTACACAAAATTTATTACTTTAGTAATATACTTACTAAGTGTGGTTATTTATTTTAGAAAATAATTTAAATTAAATTAGTGATTATGCAAAAACTACTACCATTTACAGATAAAACAGTCTTATTTCTTTAATTGCACTGAAATGTATTGCAACAACAAAGGTCTATCTCATATTTCCTAATTTCATGTGTGCACTTTCATTTATGCATTTCGTTTAGCTCTATGGTAAAATAACTTGTTTAAACTCCCTATAATTAGTCTTGCTAACTATCTGAGCTATCCGTATATAGGTTTTGAACTGATAATTTGGTACTCAATGGAAACATTAATCTCAATCCTAAATACATTATTTGGGATGGCTGAAATATTTTATAATTTGTTTTACATTGTTATTTGTATGTGTTTGAAATTTGTTTCAATGTAAATTTAATATACACTTAAATCGTAAGCTAGTTTTTGAAAAGGGGGTAAGGTTGTAAGTATTTATAATAGACCTTTATTTTAACAACTCTGTAAAAATGGTTGTTGTGGTGATAGTGATGACAATATCTACTCAGGTTTTGTGCATTAATAGGTAATGCATTGGCAAATAAAACTTAAGTGTCGTAACACTTATTCATTAATAAAAACCGATGACGAAATTCCCATTTAATTTAAAATTTCTGTTAAAAGATAAACCAAATCTAGTTATGTGAAACATGTGTTAACTGATATTACAAAGCTGTAAAATATTCAATGATATAACTACAGCTATTTTTAAAGTTAATTAATCTGCCAAGCTATGTTAAAAGTTGAAAACTAAAATACCCCTGCAACAGTGAATCATGCATTCATAATATTGTTTTTAATATGTCAACAGTGGCTATGTTGGGTTCATAAGCGGTGAATCAATATATTACTTTCTTAATTTAAACCACCTTACCCCCATTCATTCTTTGTTATTAATATTCTTATAATGTCATATTTTAATGATGATCAAACATTGTCACTTTTGGGACTGCATTCCCCCCAACCCCCAAACCCCTAGCTGTAGTATTCCAAATTTATTGTTAATATTTTATTACTATTTGATTGTCTTAATTTTTTTATAAGCTTTTAGCACAAAAGTGTTAAGAAACATTACAAATGAGACACTTTGCAAGTACTTATTTGGGAACATGTCCATCCAGCCTTTTGGATCAAAGGTGTTTTACATATCAGATTAGGTCTAGTGTGTGCATGTTACATATATGTGTGTTACTTCTTTTACACACAAACACAAAGGGAGAGTCCATTCTGAAAGGCCATTTAAAATTATTTTTACACCTTGTAATGATTTTTCTACTAAGGAGTATAAACAAAATATTGTAATGGAATGCTAGAAACTTGTGATGGTATATTTTTACTAAAACAAATTTAGTTCAAACCAAATTTAACACAATTATAAATACAATCTTCTTACTAGATTGTTAAATAATACAGAATTTAAAATAAACAAGATTTCAGCATTAATTTCATAAATATTTTTAACTGGTCAAATATTCATGAAAAATACTTATGCATACTTCTGGATCTACTCATTTAAATGTACTTTTAAGTGGATACATGAAGAGTAATTCTAAATAAAGTTATGAAGTTTTGCAAAAGTTTTTTTCCCCGTGTTTGATTTTTCCTAAATATATATATATATCAAAATGTGATTTGTCTTCTTTTATGTATCATGTTAAAAGATTATTTTGAAGATTCAATTTTGTTTCCATTAGACTGTAATTCAATTAATTACTTAGACTTTTATAGTCGCTCAAATGGTGAATTATTTAATTTTATCAAACAATATGTTTTGAATAAAATAAGTGCATTAAGAAACGTTCATTTTTATAACTTTCTTATTGCCATCTATTACAATTTTTTGTATTGTATCTAATTTCACAGCAGTGTGAATTTGCAAATTTTAAGGAAAACTTATTTGTTTACTTTTGCATGTTTAAATCCATCAGAGCTTGATAGTTTGCCTATAATATTCAGTCTTCCAGGTATCTTTAATAACTAATTTAAAAAATATATATTTTTACTCACAATATATTTTCTTCTAAAGTCATGTAAATAGTTATTTAATAACAAATGTTATATCACATTATGATCGTTAAACATTTTATAATGCTGGTAGCTGCTTTAATCATCCCCTGACTAAATAGCTGGCTTAAAAGAATGTTATATCCACTAAACCCACTTGGTATTTCATTGTTGACAAATATAAGACCATATGACTTAACCTTGGGCCAATATAATAGTCATTTTGGTAAGGTCTACATGATTTTATGTAACTCCAATCTAACCACTGTCAGTTATTGACATTATATGCTTCATAAATCAAGGTAATTAAGGAACCTATCTACCACTTGAAAATTAAACAACTTTCTATAGAACCTATACTATTTTTGGTTTTTAGTGTACTGAAAAACATGGCCGTTTATTAATGTTTGCTAATATAATCTTAACAAGAGCCTAAATGCACACCCAAGCTAAATAATAAAACTGAGAAAAATAAACTTGAAATTGTTTAAATATATTTATATCATACACATCATTGAATCAAATATCATCCAGAGCCCAATTTGCCATTCATACATGTTCAAAAATACCCTCTTCCTCTACTTATGAGAGATTAAAGATGTGATTTTATAGTTGTGAACAATAGCTTAGATCAGGGGTGTTAAACTCAAACAGGTGTGAGGGCCGCATTATATTATTAAGGAGTCATTGTGGGCCGCACATGGATTTTAATTTATTATTTTATACATTTTAAATGTTTATACAGAATTAAAAAGCTTACCATTATTTCCCCTCGGCCCCTTTTCATTCTTAAAGTACACTGAATTCTACAAACATATTTACTTTTAATGTAGACACAAAAGGCAAATTAAAAACCCCAATTTTTAATTGTCAACTTACAATATTAGAAACAATTGCTAGTTAAAAAATAAATAGTTATGACAAAGACATTAATAATAAACTTAGTTCAAAATTCAAATATTTTCCATTGAATACAAAATGTCAGGATAGTATTTTATCACATTAAATATTTGTTGGAAATCCGGCATCACGTCACACTTACTAAATTATCAAAATCTGGAGAAATATTTTAACTTGAAACAATCCTCATTGATCTTTGTAAATGTTAATCTGTAAGATAACTTCTTATCTTAGATTTATTCAATTTTAAAAGGGAGAAAAACTGTTCACAAATGTATGTACCTCTGAACATTGATAATATTTTAGCTTTGTTCATTTTGACTGGGATATTTATCACCCAAATACTTTGAGTAAAACTCTGGTAGGGTCTGTCTAAAGGCTCCCGCGGGCCACGTGTTCGACACCCCTGGCTTTGATTTTAAAGTGCCACATTAGTTTGAGACTCCAGTTTAGGTTATTTTAACTTAAAAACTGTGCACCTGGAAAATTTCCAATCCTCCAAAGGATTCTTTGAAGTTTTAGGTAGTGACTTTGAAAAATAAGCTTAGCTTTCACCAAGAAACATATTTGTTTTCACATTTTCATTAATTTTTTTGGTGTTTAAAAATAACATAAAACCTAAAATAGTGCATTGATCCACTGGCCTACAATATTCTGAGGATATAACTTTCATTTAAAAGGACATGGTAGGGTTTGCTTTAGTGAACATTTCATTCAAGAAAGCTAATCAGAATCAAATAGGCTTGGTATGCCAAACTAATGCCATAAAAAATTATTGGGGCAAATTTCTAAATTAATTGTGAGACAAACAAACACATTACAGTAGTTTTGCAATTTTATAACAAATACCAATTACATGTATTATTATTTAAAACAAATAATATACAATTGCAAAATTATACTGCTTTCTGATAAATTTAGCAATGTCCAATGGGTTTTATTTAATTGATGCGCAGGGGGGCTATAGCAGGATGAATACATTTTATAGACTGGCTACACAATGGCAAAGGGTATGGTTTGTGCTAGTCAACCTCGTCTTATTTATTTAGTATTATTTCACTAACAAATTAACTACATTGAATGAAACTAGGTAATTAGAATGTAATTAAATAATTTGTTTTTAAGCTGTGTTGTGACTCAATTAAAGATTGGTTTTTACAATTTTGGAATCTAAATTAGTATTGGCTCAACCCCAGGTAAAGTAAAAATACACGCCAAATTAAACATTATAGTTATTTATATTGAACATAATAATATTAAGATTTTCTTTTACAGCTAGAGGGTGGATAGGTATTGTTGTGGTATTTCTGATACATTATAAACCCTGTTACAGTAGAGCTTTTTGACTTAAGTGCTCAATCACATAATAAATAAGATGTGAAAGACTGTATGGAGTGTTCCCATTAAAAAAAGAGAAATAACAAACATTTCTTTAAATTCAAGATCCAACAGTATTCATACAAAGATAACTCCATTGCTGGAAGTTATCTCTGATAAGATACATAATAATTAAGAAGATAAGCTCAGAAATGAATGTGAACTAGTATTATAATATTAAGAACTGTTTTATGTGTATAAGTAACATATTAAGCAATAAAACTTACGCATTCTATGACAAACTACACACTTTTAAACAATCCTGATCAAACATTATTTTATAATATTTTCCCTTAAATTAAATTTAATTAATATATCCTGATCTCTAAAGTTGCCATCACTCAAAATTTTAATTATATGCGTTATTTCAAATTTCTCAGTGTTAAAGCTGGTGTTTGATAATGGTAGTTAGAATTGTAAAATTTCCATCACTTCACTTCTTTATGCTTGCCTTTTTCTCTGAGCTTACATATAATTGGAATGCTAAACTTTAACTTTCAAAATAAGGTCAGTTATAAGTAAGGTTTTTGGTTCAGAATTTCCTTGGATTTCTTTTAAATTTGTTGTATGTTGAGCCCTTGATATAAATGAACAGGACCTTGGAAATATTGAAAATGGCCTTATTATTAAAATTCGTATAAAATAATAGATTAATGAAATTATTTTTATTTTTTATCCTTGGATTCTGTTTGGCTCGTGAGATATTGCATATATATACATTATATGCCGCTGCTGACGGAAGAGTCAAAACACTGCTGAAAGAGCATGTGGATGAATCATGTTAAAACAAGGAGCAATTTGCTGTTAATTGTTGCAGTTTAGGTACAAAAGTAGCACTCAATATCTTTCTCTATTTTCTAATTCAAATACACAAATGTCAGTGTACCTCCAGGAAGAGAAATGATATTTGGATCTCTTTATCACAATATTAACCATATAATCTATTTCAACAGAAAACGCAAGGATTATTTCATCAACCGAGAATTTTATAACCAAAATTAACTACATGATTTAACATATATAAATCATTAGTTTCTTAGTCTTCCTGAAAAGCTATTTTATCAAAAATTAGGATAAAATAAATCTGGAAGTTATCAAGGAGAAATAAAAAATTGCAGTATAATTAAAACATTCTTTTATTAATTCTAGTACATTTTAGTATAATTTATTTAACCTTAATGACTATAACAGATTTTTCTTTTTAAAAATTCTCAGGTCCTGGGAAATACCCCAAAACTCTTATTTACTCTCAGAAAATTTAAAGTTTGGAAAAATCATCAGTCATATTGATAATATTTGAAAAATGTAATTCTGGATATAAGAATTGGTCCCCATTCCAGGTGTTATTTTTGAAATATATTCAATATATTTGAAGAAAGTTATTCATAAACTCTTGGCAAAAAGTGTTTTCTGAATATTGTTTAAATAAGCCCCATAATAAGGCTAAATTTATAAGTGCGTAAACCCAAATCTCAAATATTTTATTAAAGTGTGTTGTTAAACACTTATCGGCCATTTTCTATATTGATATCGTTTGACAAAAATTTCAAAATGAATTGCATCTTTTTGCCTTAATATATTTTAGGGTTTTACTTAAGATTGCTGGGTCTATAGGCCTAATGGTGTTACCCCACATGCTTGACAAAATTATCTTAGGAAAACTAAAAGATTTTAAAATGTATATTATATACCCAAACACAAGAAAAGTTGTTTTTTTCTCTCTTATCAAAGTGTTAGTAGAATAAAATTAATTAATAAAATAAATAATTTTATACAAGTCAAGAATATTATCTGGTCATTGATAAACTATTATAAGCCACTTAATAACATATTTTAACATGAGACCACAAGAGTTGAAGCAGCTAATAAGTAGGTCAAGCATAATATTGTGTTAGAATTTAAATACAAAGTAAGGCAACACACATTTTTTGCTTTTCTTTTCTTCATTCCCTTTGAAGCCTTGTTAAAAGGTCTATTTCCAAGCATTACTTAGTAAAAATCACTAGTACACACACACACACACACACAATAAATTTACTTCTTTCCAACAAAGAGCATCCTTAAAAAAAATGGGACAGTTAAATATGGTGTACAGTAAAGCTAGTTTGTGTGTTAGTAAAAAAATAAGGGGTGCACTTAAAAACATTTTTATTTTACTTTTACTTACCTTAAATTTAGATTTCAAGACATTTTGATTGCAATAGAAAGTCTGGGTTTTAAAGGTTCTTTCATGGTATGACATTACATTTTTAGTGTTATATGCTAGTAAAGATGTTGCCTATTTCTGAGTCTTGACTGACCTTTGATTAAAACTTATACAGTTAGTAAATATTGCAGATATGCAGTATAAGGACCCGAGGCATTTTAAGCTATTGGGACAACAATAGACTTGTTTCTCAAATGTGTGTACATTTTTGTGATGTGGGAAAATGTATGTATGCTATTATAACTATGGCTACATGACAAATATTATTTTATGTTCACTTTCACTTGTTTATATTTACCATTGTTTATATGCTAGTTTTGTGTTCCTTTTTTATGGACTTAAAAAGTACTCACAATGTGGGGAAATTTTGTTACCATGTATTCAAAATGTAAAATCCTTTTATTGAAATTAATTAACCTGGTAAAAAAAATAACTATCCATTATTTGTGTACAAGCTGGTGAACTAATATGTAGCTAAACTTTTATATTACTGTTTGATTACTGTATATATATATCAATCAATCATTTAATAATGTTGAAATGATCTGGTCTCATATTTTGATGTAATGCATCACATACATTGTGTTGTGTGCAGCTGCTTAATTGTTTAGTTCTGTGTATATACTTAAAAAAAAAACATTGTTTTAAGGTGATAATATTGTATGTGAACAATTTTATGGTAAATGTGCCTTATTGTGTAGAAAAAATATTTTTTCAAAGAAAAGGCAGTGTTTTGAAGCCATAATGCATTTATTTCTATTTTATATTTTCAACTTTGATTTAGATTTCATATTCTTAATGATTATTATTTTGAATGTGTAATCTTTATATCTTAGAATAAAACTAGCACTGGGTATTCCAAGTATGTCTCATAAAGATGTTAAGATGTGTGCATTCTATTCCAGAATGTAAATAGTATACATATACAAATCAAGTTCTTAATAATTTCTTATTTTAAGTAAATACATCTATTCAAATCTGAAAAAGACTTAGTATTTTTATTTAAAACATTTGTGTGCCATAATCTGTGCTTGAAGGCCTTCCTACTGAATAAGTATGAACATTCATAATTGAAAAAGAGTGATTTTACTATATACATTTATACTTTTTTAAATTTTATTTGCTATGAAAGTAGCTCATTTCTTTGCTGGACCCTTGCGAAGAAAGGTTAATCTTAATAAACACGAAGGATGAATTTTGGGGAAGGGACACCTTAGCTGATATTTCATACCTAATTTTATAAGATAAGTACTTCTACCCTTTATTGCTATGAACTGATTAATTCACTTATAAGTTTACACTTGAACATGTTTAAATCAAATTTATAAAATGTATTGTTGTTAAGCACCCTCGTACAAATACTGGCAACATTGATTGTCTCTTTGTGCTACTCTTGTACTAGGTGTTATTTTGTGACAAGTTTTTATTTAAATCATTTGCCAATGCTGTGAATACATCAGCCAATAGTAATTTTATGCCAAATTGATCTCTCTCCTACTTAGCACTTTCTGGGACCCTGAGTTTGTAACCATTCTTAAAATGAGATTTCATATTATTATGAGAACTGAATTATTAATAAAACATAGAAAATAACATAAATTGAAATATTTTGCACTTAATGGTTGTGTATATAAGAATGTTCTTGTGCATTTTCAGTCCACTAAAAAAGTCAAGCCTTTTCATTATGAAAATAAAATGAGTTGTTTGTTTTAAAAGTGCCACTCATTCATGCTTATTCAATTTAGTTTTGTATTAAGTATTTTGAAAGCATACTTTTAATTATTTAAATGTTACCCTTCAAATTTTAATTATATTATCTCACTTTAATGCTTTAATATTTGTTATATTTGTCAGTTGATAAAATTAAGGTTTAATATCACACAGTAATATATAGGGAATGGAAACACTCTTCAAATTTCCAGTGGAATAAAAATAGGCGGTCGAATATTCAAAATGTTGGTTATGATTATGCATTTTTACTGTAAAATAACAATAACTTTTTTAAAATATCTCTCCGTACCTATACATTGTGCTCAACATTTTTGATAAGTTATGTCAAAGATATATTTTTAAGACTATTTAGATCAACACGTTTAAAGTCAATTTAGCAATGAATCATATATAATATTGTCATTATTGAATTTCTTGAGTTTTAAAAAATTATTTTTCTAGTCAAATGGGTTGGCTATTACTAATTTTATTTGGCATTGTATCTTTTCATTATAAATGTTATTTAAACAATTTTAGATCTGGTTTTGATAAGGTTCTTAGAAAATGATATTTTATATAAATAATAGAATGTATTTTATTACTGCATTTATTTAACTATGTTAAAAATAAATTTTGTAATTTTTTCTATAGCTATTAAAACCTTGGTTTTGTAATACATTTATTTTTAATTACATTTAGTCTTGAAACATGTCTCTTAATTTGCCTAAAAGCATGCCTCAACTCATTTTATTTTATTCACTTTTCTTTATTTTGTTCATTGCATTGTATTAGTGTGATGTTGAACATTATTTTTTTGAATAAATATATATTCTTTTCATATTTTCAAACGTTACATTTTATTTTTACTTATTTTTATTTTTTTATAAAATCTTGGTGTACTTTAAATTTTGCATGCTCTTTATTTTAGGTTTATATAGGCACACATTCATGACAACATACATACAGGAGCTGACATTTTTTAGCATGCAATATCATGTTAAGACTGATTTAATTCAAAAATGAAAAAGAAAATTAAGTAATGATATGCTGCGTTTTATTTTTTGCAAGTTTCTTCAGAAGCATTATATAATCCATATTATAATTTAAACTATTTTAAATATGGAAAGCTTAAATATAGATCAGGATTTTGCATTTAACTCAATACAATTATTTTTTCATTTACATAATATGCCCTTTATTTAAAAAATAAAAATATAAAAAGATTCAAGAAGTTGATTTTTTTTTCTTTCTGTTAGCTATTAAATTTACTGATGCCTCAGTACGCTCATTATTCTGGGGCTGCTTGTGGCTCACTCTGGACTTGTACACTGTTGGAAAGGGATTTAAATAAAACTTCTGATTTGTTTGTGGGTGTATATAATTTATTTTGAATAATATTGAAAGCCATTTTAAATAAACGTTACACATCCATTCTCATGGGTATCTTTGCTTCATAATTTTTAATTGCATATGGCAGGATTGCCACACACCTCAATAACCAGGAGAAAACTGGGAATCTTTCTCTAAATATTAGTAAAAAATACTGCAGTATTTGTGAATTTGGATCACTTAGGTGCATTCTTTGAATAAGTGTTTATTGAAAGATATTGGTTAAAACGCACATCTACCTCCTTCGGTGGCCACATGGTCTAAGGTGCTACTCTCGCAGTAGACTAGACTGTTTATGACGGGTAGATCAAGGTTCTTAGTTGGATGTACTTAAGGTGGTTTTTTCAATCTCTTTTCATGCAAATTTGGGTACACCTCCAAAAAACATTCCACATTCCTAAAATCATTTGTGTATTAAGTAAATAAGCGTATAACCCGAATGGGTTGTAAGAAGCAGTGTAAAATAAAATCTAACTTCCCCCCCCCCCCCCCCTCATCTTAAAATCTTAAAAGTTGCCTGTAAATATGGGAATCCCTAATTGAGAACCAGGGAAAAATGGGAAATTTTGAAGTAATAAAATATTGGCAGCCCTGTTTGAGCCAGTATTTTGGTTATATGTAACCACAGTAATATGTGTTGCTTTGTTTAGTGAGGGATTTCAAACCACTTTGTGTTTCTAAACTGAGGGTCACTTATAATAACTGGCTAGTACTTGTAAGTGTACTCTAGTTTTTAATCATGTTTTCAAGTAAATTGTGTGATGTTGAGAATCTGCAAGGAGAATAGACCTATTATTATTAGTCAGCACAGGCATTAACTAGATTCAACCGATAGCCCCTGTGGTAATGATGTCATTGAAGGCAATAGTGTTGTGAATTGAAGTACATGTTGGGCCTAATGACTGTGATTTTTAGTGTAGTTTGGAAGTAAAAATCTAGTGTTCGGAATTATTTTCATGTAATTCCACATTTGATTGATTATATTAATGTTAAGGCATATTGATATGAGAAAATCAAGTTCTATGGATGTGTTACTCTGGTAATTTGTTTACATTTTGATTCCTGAACTCATGGATGACTGCCCAATTTTACAATATTTTGTTGTATTCATTGAGGATTAACATAGGGTTAAGCAATAAAAACCATTGGTTCTTTTCCTCCTCATCTTACTACTCGTCCAGCTTATCCAGATCTAAAAATGTTAAAGGGGAAGGGATGAGGAAGAGAGTTCTTGAGTAAATGTATCCACATATACTTAGAGTGAGAGTGTAAATTCATTTATTAAAAACCATGGTTTTTACACCTGGCCAGGATTGAATCCCAACATTCCCGTCACTGAAAAACTAGACTAGGTTTAGACCCACCAATGTGTTGCTATTGTTTTTTATTTTACAAAGTTTAGTTATTGTTATCGATCCTGCAAAGTGCTCCAAAGTTATTGCGCGATCACCTTCTAGTAACAAACAACTTGCTTTGTCTATGATGTATGTGTAGTTGAACATTTTCTCTAATATAAATTATAGTTTCACACAAATGAAAATTGTATTTGGGGATATTAAAAGTTAAAATTTACTATAAATGTAATAAATTTTAAAGATTTCTTTAAAACAAAATTGTTGGCCTATCCTGTACACAAATATAATTTATATTCCAATTCACTTATTTCTTATTTAAAAAATATTACTCATAAAAGAATTTTGGAATAAAGAGTATGGATCGATTTATGTTCATTTTTAACACCAAACATTATAACACATTAATTTAAACATGCTAAGACCACCTAGGTTTGACAGATATCCACCTCACTGTTTTGATTATGATTTCAGAAAAATCAAATTAAATTTATTAAGGATACAATCTGGAATTGATAGTTTGAATAGCTCAACTTCAGTAGTTTGCAGAACAGCCTCATAGATAATTATCGAAAGTTGTGTTTTATAGTCTAAATGTCCAACGTAAGCCATTAAAAAACTTAGTAACAAATTATTATCCGAGTAGGCTAACAATTAGAAAATAATGGAAGAGTGTAAAACAATTTTGGAAAACTACTTCGGTAAACCTGGCTGGGATTTGAACGCTTGTCACCCTGCCTCTCACTGGAAAACTAGACTGATTACTTTCTCTGTGTTCCCACTGGTGTGGGTCTACAATAGTCTAAATAATGTTTTAAGTCTTGACGGTATGTCTCGTTAAGGTCTTGTTAATATTGCTTGGTGGAGTAAGGTTCTCTAGGGCGAAGCTTTGGGAAGGTAAGGTCTAGTAACTTTAGGTCCATTGATTGTTTCAGCATTTAAGGTGACCTAGTGGTCTAGGGGTAAGGTGTCAGACTTCTGTGCTGGGGGTCCAGGGCTCAATCCTCGGTCCCGGCACAGATTTATCCGATTGCCAAACCCTTCCTTCACCTTTGACAAGACATGTATTAATCACAACTTGTAAATGTAAGGAATGCTGGGCCTCCACTGTGATTCGAATCCCACGTTAAACTGTAGGTCCTCTATTTCATCTCACAATCACCCTACCATCACACATTAGTGTAAGTGCGTATAACTCAAACTGGTAGTAATACGCAGTGCTAATAATAGAAATAAAATTGAAGGAATTTATGAAAAATTAATTTTAAATCTAGTGGGGCTATGTTAAGTGAGGCTAGGTCTAGTGAAGAGCTGTTTTATATGAAAGGGAGCCTATGTATGTAATTTCTTGATTAATAAAAAAAATAACATGAATTTTAGTTGAAATTTTATTTTTACATTTCTGAATCCTTAACTGTTATGGTGAAAAAAATAATTTTGCTGTGAAATTTTGCTTTGTTGGTGCCACGGAGATTGCCCTTCTTTCTTAGTTACCTGTCAATAAAGTGAACCCACATTATTGAACTTCCAAAATTAACAGATATCTTTTTTGCAGGCATTTCACTTTATGGATAATATAGGTGATACCAAGCACAAGTCTTACGGTAACACCCGTGACAAAAATTTACACTGAAATTCACTTTTAAACTCAAAATAAGAATCAAAATTGATTCATAATCTCTAGAAGTAAGGTTACAATGAAGCTTATCAAGATATATGGTTAATTTATGTTTATATAAGGGTCTCCACTTAAGTAATGTTGAATAGTGCACCCAATTTTTGCTATATCATCTAGTTAAGTAATATAAGACGAGAAATGCAACAGCCTACTGGGGCGTGATATAAATATATTACCACAATCCAGTGTGATTCAGCGGAGAACTAGGGAAGAAGCTGAACACTCAATTCCATTGATACTTGCTGTTTCAACAATATCTCAACCCATCTTGGTTGAGGGGTCAAGCTCCCAGATTGGTTCAAGTGATCAAGAGAATTATGGGAGGAGACCCCTAGGTCAAAATGGCGTGAGAAAGGAGGGAAGCGTCAGCTGGCAGCTGCCAAGTGAGCGAGATGTTCTAGGCACGATGCGGGAGGCCACAGTTTGAGACTGGTTGATCTCGCCTTGAATACCACTTAACGGATAGCTGTATCGCCAGCACAGATTGTGAGATCGTTTAGCGGACAACCATACCACCAGCACCGTGTATATGCTAGGGCAAGTGTAAATCAGTGTGGTTGTGTGACCAGGTTGACCTGGTGACCATAGACCAGTAGGGCTAGTAGGACCCCTGTTGCTCCGAACACTTCTCTGTCCCTTCCTATCTGCAACCTTACTTCTGTCCTATCAGTGTAGACTCTATCTTTTACTTAATAAAACACTGTTAAGTCCCTAATGTATGTGTCGTATTGTGATTGACTCAACACCCAAATCCTACCCGCTTGGGCGTTGCGAGACGGTGACGGTTTAATTTTAACTTATTACAGGAAGGAAATAAACATGTCAGAACTGTAACAAAAATTTAAAGTCCTTTATGTGAGGGTTAAACATTTAATTTTGTAATTCCAAAAGGGGCATAGTAAAGAGAAAAAATTAAAGTTCACACTGTAAATAAACTCTTCATAATAAAATTGCTTTTTATATATTTCAAAATTGCTAATTACTAGAAAATTCTGTACAAATTTCAAATCCATAATGCGGAAGTTAGGTCTAGTAAAGCTAAGAAATATACTTAAGAAGTTGTGAATTAAGGTCCACTGATGCAGACAGACAAACTCAAAAATCACTTTTTCGGATTCGGGGGTAATGAAACGTCGAAATTTATCAAACTCTTGAGTTCGATTTTTTTTGATGACCACAATACTTTCTCAACCTGTAAGATAGCAAGAAAGTAAAAATGGTCTTCCAGTGGATGATATTAACCAGTATTTCAGTGCAGTGATAAAAAATATTTACTCAAGGTCAGAAATAACAGAACAAAATATGACTGGCTGCTTGAAAACATTACATTTTATAACTTTTTTTGGATTGCACGGCACATTTAATCATATCACAAAAGCATTACAAATTTTTGTCACTATTCTTATGCAGAGGGGGACCTAAATTTTTGGGGCCCTGAACTTTGAATTGATTTGGGGGCCCCTTTTCACCCAGCAACAAGGTTTTGGTAACCACTGGAATATTATTCAATGAGGTTGTTCTATGACAGCTCACCACAATTAAAATTTAACCACTACAGCACAGATTTTGACTAAAATTGCTGTGCTGGACTATCTCACATGTCAAAGTCACATGTAAATACACATTTCCTATAACCTTTATTTTTCGAATTTAAGTGCTCTTCAATCATGGTAGACAAAAAAAAATTAATTTTTCATAAAGTATAGCTTTGAAAAAATTATTTCTGCTTCACAGCCCGTGATAGGCATTGTTAAAAAATAAGCAGAACTTATGCGCTTTGCATTTTAGATGGTGTATTTTCTTCTGTGTTCTGGAATTTTCTAAGGTGCAAATATTCGTTGAACTGATAACACTCGTTTACTAATTTGTGGCCAATAACGTCTTTGTGATATGATATCATAAATTTAATACTGTCCTCGTCAATTTCTGGATTGTTCACTATATCTGATATCACACAGTAGACCCAACTTTTTTTTTAAAGCAATGTCGCTTTTGGGGACACTCCTGGACTAGGGGCCCTGAAGCTTAAGATTCATTAGTTTCATAGTAGATCCACTCCTGTTCCTATGACTACTTCGGAAAGTGTGCGGTGTTTTTCAACTCTGTTAAATAGGATTAATTTCAAACACCATGAGGGAAGAAAGAAAAAAAAAAATTAATTAATGTTTTGACCCGCCTCGGTGGCGTAGTTGGCTAACGCGCTAGTCGTGTTGAGCTCGACCGCCGAGGATGGGAAGATCGAGGTTCGAATCTCGGTTGGGTGAAATGGGGGTGGTTTTTCCTAAGTGGTTTTCCACTCTCCCTCCACGCAAATGCGGGTTCACTTCTCTAAATTCAACCCTTCCAATTCCTAATAAATTAGCGTAATTAGTACTTAAGCGTATAACCCGAGCGGTTAGTAAGACGCGGTGCTAAATATTATAATTAATGCTTTGGCCATGTTGTCTACAGAAAGAGGCTCCGGAAGCTTTTTAAAAGTGGCTCAACAAAGAGGGTTAGAAGATCCTGACCGGGTACAATTTTATACCCTTTTTGAAGCATCTGTGAAGGTTATTTTTCACGGGTAGTAATGCTATCCTCCATTCCCACTCAGAAATAATTGTCCAAGAGATAACAAGAGAGTTGTTTATTCATTAATATAACAATTACAATCGATGAGTTTAGGGAGCCAGCTTGTAGAGAAGGGTAATACCAATGCCAACCGTGATGCTCGGCGGCCTTCAAAATCGGACCTTAATAGTGAATTACAAATCTGACAATTATGCAAACAGTAGAAAGCAAAATTCAACACAGCCTATGCAGAAGCCGACTCTATATTCGAGATAGGTGCAGAGTTCTACACCGCCTTGATTACTACTCATCAGCTAACACATAAACAATACTTACAAATTATAATAGTCAAATCTCGCCCATAAATGGCGAACCAAAGAAACTCTATATACAGCGTTGTTAAATTGAGCTTAATAGAATATGTCCATCTATTCCTAATAATGAGCCATGTTCATATATAATGGTAGAAGAGATAAATGCAAAAAAATGAAATACTCTAGGTTGAGTCATATAAGTAAGTTCCTAAGGTTAATATTAGATAAAAATCAATGTGCTGACAAGTGGCTCCTAATTTTCCGAAACAAGAGATGATTGGATTTCATAAATCTGAATAGGACAAATATATATAACAAACTACGACAATATGAAAGTCTAATCTAAACCCCGCCATCAAGTGGAAGACACAATTTAACTTAGGGGAGACTGTTGTACCTTGGAACACTTGAGTTTTAAAATAATATCTATCTCTTAAGAGGTTGTGAACATACTTATTTTAAAGACTTGTCACCAGAGCATTCAGTTTGTTTGAGAAGGTCATAGCCATGGTGTTTTAGATTTGTCTAATTTTTTTTTTGTTTTTTTAGTGTGAAAAGTAATATTTTTAATCTTTCATTTAATTTTTTGTAATTTTTATTTTTCCTCTGAAAATTGACACTTCACTTATGAGAACCATTTAAAGGTGAGTCTCTAGGCATGTTTATTTGTGTATCTCGTCCTAACTGATCAACCTCCACTTATACGTTACTGAATCTCTTCTCACATGCCTGAACGCTTTCTTGTGTTCTCTTTTCTACTGATATCTGCCCTACTTCAATCCTTGAAATTAAGCTTTGATTTATTTGATCTATCTCCCCTTTACGTTTCTGACTACTCTCGAGTATCAAGGTTTTGCGGTGTTGGTCTTGATCAATTCTCTTACTCAAAGTTAATTTTTTTTTCCAGCCTGTAGTTGACTTTTATAACCTCTTGCTTAACCTCCATAAACTTTGAGTTTAAGTTCAAATCGGCTTTCTCAAATTTTGAAGGAATTTCCTTGAACTCTGCCTTAAACTCAGATAATATTATTGTGCACAGCCGCTGCATCTCAGGACTGTTTGGTTGTAAGGATTCAGAGGGGACACTTGGTAAAATTGGGCCTACTTCTATCTCACGCCTTTCCCCCACCAATTTCCCATCCAATTCAAACCCACTAGGTCAACGATTAATTTCTACAGGTAATTCGTCAACAATCATACCTTCCAACTCTAGGCCTACTTTCTCATTGCCATTAATTTGATTAGCTTCCACAGTCCAATCAGTACAAACTCCTGAGGGCATGATATTGTTTTCCACTAGAAGTTGACCATCACTGTTGTTATTATCAATAACTAGGCTTACTTCCATTTCTAAACTTTGATTACCTAACTCTACTGCACTGCCTGCTGCTGTTGCTGTAGGCCGCGGATATATTTCATAATTAACAACATTGCAGGTAGTGAGTTAAGACTGTAGTTTATTGTTAAAGTTACAAACACATGAATATCTCGTGGCGTGTGAGTGAGCGTGGCGGACGGCGACTCTCTGACTAGTCCGTACCTACTAGGCCGTCTTGACTTTACCAAGTCTTACGAGCTACTCTCTAGTTCTGGCCGTTCGCCTCAGGAAAACTCTCTCTACTGAACTAACACAGACCCTAGCGCTATAGTTGTCCGCGCCTACCGCCAAACGCACACGTCACACACTCCCCCCCATTAATTTTAGAAATACAAAAGAAAACAATATACAGAATCTCATAAATACAATTTATACTTAGACTAAACCTAGAATCGATATCATAAAAAACCAAGTAAACATAATATACTAAACCTCATAAATACAATTTATAACTTGACTAAACTTAGTCTGGATATCATAAATACAAACTAAACATAATATAATACACCTCGTAAATACCTTTTATACTTTGACCAAACTTTGTCTGTAGATAATAAATACCAAGTAAACATAATATAATATACCTCGTAAATACCTTTTATAACTTGACCAAACTTTGTCTGTATATAATAAATACCAAGTAAACATAATATAATATACCTC
>CABFWB010000268.1:94489-108632 GCA_902151455.1 Timema bartmani
GTGTCCCATTTCCTATGAAATTGATGGTGATAGGCTATCAAAGCGGCTTTAAGGTTTTTATTAAAACGTTCAACGTGGTTCGGATTCGGATGAAATGGACTCGTGGTAAAATGTCTAATACCATTGGAAAAGCACATATCTTTGAATAACTAAGAGGTGAACTGGCTTCCATTGTCTGACACGATTGAGCAGGGGAAACCAAAGTTCTTGAACACTTCCCTATTCAGGACTTTAACCACGGCCGAGGATGTAGGGGCTCTCAAGGGGATCAGCCAAACAAACTTGGAGAATGCATCTAATACTGTTAGTAAAATAACATTGCCATCACTGGACCTCAGTAAGGGACCAAAAAGGTCAACATACAATCTCTGCATAGGAAATTGAACTACGTCTGAGGATAAAAATCCGTACCTACGATTCTGTGCTGGTTTAGAACGCCCCCAAACCTCACAGGAGCGAACTCTGTCGCGTAGATCCCGTTCCATTCCGGGCCAAAAAAATTGTCCCTTGACCTTGGCCACCATTCTAGCCCATCCTAGGTGGGCCCCCATTAGTGACACGTGAAAATACTCGAAGAGTACTTGGGTGTGAGAATCGGGTACGCATACTTTCCAACCCGACTTTCGCGATGGTTTATGTAACAATATATCCTCTTTGATTTTGTAGTTTTGTCTCACCTCACCTTGGGCTAGAGCGTTTGTAATTTCTCGTAGTTTGGGATCGTCCTGTTGAGACGTATTGATGGGTTTGAATAGTTCTGGCAACCTGGCCAGTACTCCTATCAGGGCTTGTTCCTCTTGGAGTGACGCTGGATCCTGATGTCTTCCTTGATCTTCAGGCGGTGGCGTCGGCTCATAGTTTTCTTGCTCTCCGGGTGGCGGCGTCTGTTTAGGCTCATTTCCTTGTTCTTCAAACATCCGTGATAAGGTGTCGGCTACAACGTTTTCTTTTCCTGGGATATGAGTTAGCGTGTACCTTAATACTTGTAATTGCGCTATCCACCTTGCTATTTTTCCTATTTACCTAGGATGATTTAATAACCAAGACAAGGCGGAGTTGTCAGTTTGAAGCTCAAACTCTTTATGCTCTAGGTACTGTCTGAACTTGTTGACTCCAAATATGATAGCTAAAGCTTCCAGTTCGAATGTAGCGTAATTATTCTCGTGGGTGTGTAGCGTGCGGCTGGCGTAAGCTACTGGTTGCAATTCCCCTTCGCTGCGTTGGCATAACAGGGCTCCTAATCCCGAAGATGACGCGTCTGTTAGTAGAATAAATGGCTTCTGAAAATCCGCCATTTTCAATAAAGGGGGTTGATAAAGTTTATATTTTAACTTTTCAAACGCTTCTTCGGCTTGTGCACTCCATTGAAATATACCCTTCTTTTTCTTTATTTGGTAAAGCGGGAAGGCTACTGACACGAGATTGGGTATAAACCTTCCATAAAAATTGATCATCCCTAAAAACCGGGCGAGTTTCCTTGTAGTGTTGGGCCTGGGAACTCGCGCACCACTCGGGTACAGGTCATGGACGTGACGCCTAAGTACTTGCAATTTGGGTGGCGCGTAATGGTAGGGTTTAGAACGCACCAGGACGTTGTCAAGGAGTTTAATGTCTAGTGTGAGCACGTTGGTTCTTCTTATTTTTTCACTGATTACGTCAGAATATTCACTCAATACTTTACCAAAGTGTCCCCGGGATTCTGTCTCCACCGCTATAGTTACTTCTCCTCGATTAGGTATGGGTTTTAATTCAAACTGAAGTTTGTTATCGAATCCAAAACTCACATTATTATTAGGAAAATCTATTTTCATACCTGTGTGACGAATAAAGTCATTTCCTAATATAACTGGTGTTACCAAGGATGACACAATCAGAAACCAAATAGGCCACGCCCATCTCCCTATTTTAATGCTTATTTTTACCCTTTGTTTTACGTTTAGTGTTCTCGTGTCAGCCATGACGCATTGTACGTCACATGACTTAGGTCCTTGTAGTCTTTTTTTATCTAGACTCTCGTAGAACTCTTTAGACATAATATTGTTAACTGAGCCGGTATCCAAAAGAGCGGTAATATTTTTTTGACATATTTTTATAGTCACTCCCTTTAGAGCACTCCCGTGGTCACTGTTCACGGGTCGAAATTTCGGCGTGGGTTGGTTGTTTGGACCACGCCTACTTAAAAATGTGGCTTCTTTCCCGGCTCCTTACCACTCGTGTTTCTATTAGGGCAGTCGCGGATTAAATGTGTAGTCGCGAAACAATTAAAGCATTTTCGTGTTCTTAGTGAGGGGTTGTTTCCTCTTCCTCTATTGTAATTGACTTTTGGGTCGAAGGTTGACGTTTCCCTCCTATCCCTCCGCGAAAAGGGCACTATTTCTTGGTCTTGTCGGTTTTCCTGGTTAGAATATACACCAAAACCCCTGTTCCCTTGTTGGTTACTTCTAAGTTTATTTTCGTTGCCAAAATTTATGCCGTAATTTCTAATCTCTTGTTGGGCCAGCTCGAACTGTGCGGCTTCCTTCACTAACTGAGGGACGGAATGAACCCTGGCTCTAGTTAAACTTATTTTAATATCGGGTCTTAAGTTACGAAAAATACGGTTAAGCTCCTGTTCTTGCGTGAATCCCCCGTGCCTTCTGATTAGTGTTTGTAAATCAGTTACGTACTCTTGTACTGATTCCGTGGGTTTTTGTATCCGACCTTGAATATCCTCGTCTATTAACTCTTGATAGTTAGTCTTAAAAAAACTAACTTTGAATGAATTCGAAAATTGTTCCCAATCGCTCCAGTTACCTTGATTGTTTCTCAACCACCATAATCTACGTCCATGAAAAATTTCTGGTAGAGCTTGTAATAACTCCCAATCAGTTAAATGGTAAACGGTTTTAAGTTCGTTTAACCTTTCTAAGCAATCCACTGGATCCGACTCCTCCCCAAAATGCACTCCCCATTTTCTCACTATACTCAAAACGGTTAAAAGTCTTGTCTTAACAAAATTTTGGGATCCCGTTTGAATGGGATCAGTTATATTTATTCCGCTAGTTTTAGGGGTTTCTTTGATATTTGTAGACGTTTCGTTCCAAACAGTAACTCCCTCTTCGGGACGACTGGGTGGTTCTTCTTCAGTTCCTGCCAATGTGAGCTCCTTATCTCGTCTCTTAACTGACATTACCCTTACCCTAAGTTGCTCGCATAGTTTCAAACATGTCTCTTTCCCTTCTATTAAAGTTGCATCATCTATGGGCGCCCTTTCTAGCCTTGATGAAAGATGTAATAACGAGGTATGGTATTTCTTTATTTGACTTGGGGTGAACTCTGTTTTATCAGTTATGTCTTTCTGTAAGTTATGTAACTTAAGTTCTACGATCGGAACTTCTTCCGATAACGGGGGAATTAAGGAGACTTTTACTATTGAGGAATCTAGGTCTCTTTCTTTATCTAATAGTTGAAGGAGTTGGCTACGTAGCTCATCTACCTTGTCTAACGGGGTTTCTCCGCGAATATTAACTTCGTATTGAAGTTCGTCTTTAAACAATCTATATGGGTCTAAATCCATGATTACAAATGGTGCTTACTATTTTGGTTAAANCATTTAGGAAAAACCACCCCCAGTTCACCCGACCGAGATTCGAACCTCGATCTCCCCGTCCTCGGTAGTCGGGCTCAACATGACTAGCGCGTTAGCACACTACGCCACCGAGGCGGGTTTTCTCACTCTTACTGCCTTTAAAGTTGTATATCTGTTGGCGTTATTATTCTTAGTGTCCTTTTGTCGAATCCTTAGGTTGTCGTGTTGAATCCTTCTAATGAAGTGTCCTTATGTAAAGTTGACCTCACGTCCTTCCTCATAAGTGTATTTTAGTTGAAGTGTCCTTCGCGTGGTCAAACTTCCTGGCTGTAGAATTTCGCTGGTCGTCGTATTGAAGTGTCCTGTTTAAATGTCCCTTAATGCCTCTAAAGCTGTCTCAAGTTGAATATATGTTGGCGTTGTTGTTCTTAGTGTCTTTTTGTAGAATCCTCAGGTTGTCGTGTTGAATCCTTCTATTGAAATTTCTTTCTGTAAAAGTGTCCGCGCGTTTAATCCTTCCGCATAAGTGTACTTTAGTTGAAGTGTCCTTTGCGTGGTCAAACGTCCTTGCTGTCGTATTGAAGTGTCCTGTAAATGTGTCTTCACGTTAAAGTGTCATTTGTAGTTGTGGCAGAGCACGCTGTAAGATAACTTTGTTGGGTGAAGCACTCTTCATCTTGGGTCGCGAAGTCCAGACTTTGATGGGCTTTCACACGTCGCACTGTACACTTGGGTGTGGATTTTAAGTTGGCCCCGATTGTTCCGTCCACCTACTTCGCTTTAATCAGCAAGTTTGCATCAAAATACAATATACAACCCAAAGTATATTTGGCAGTCGTGCAAAGTTCAAAAGTCTTGACGCTAGTTAGGCGCCAATTGTAATGTCCAGTTTACGTTAGAACTACAAACATAATTTATTTGTTTTATTACAAAATATGTTTATTTTATTTACTTCTTACACTTGAAACTACATAATTGAAAAACACATTTATAAAGGTTCAAAGTTGTATAACCGTAAAATTGAAACCACTCTCCAAGATGGCACAAGAACGAAAATATGTTGGTTATCTTTATAAATTTGTGTTGTAAAAATAAATATTTGGGATGCACTATAATATCAAGATTCTGTATGAAGAGTAGGCCCTAGTGAAAGGATGTAAGTAAGCTCATCACGGTAGAACTAAGTTTAGTATCTATACTACACCATTGTAATGTCTAGTTTACGGTAGAGCACTCCGAAGAGAAAAAAAAACATGGCGACTGCCTATATCGCGAGACCAGACTGGGGTCGTGTCAGAGAAAACAATCTCCACCACGCATTCTAGCGGAGAACGAAGACCTCCCGCTCGATTCAAATTTACAACACAGTGAATATTAATCATATGAAAGCTAAACTAATAAAATGTGAAGCATATTTATTAATTGAAAGAGGGAGAGTAACCATAATCTAAGGGTTTACAAAAGTATACGTTACAAGCGACTCTATGTTGGGTAGTCTGTTTCGAATGGTCTTAATTAAGTCTACGATGCCCACATAGAGACTAACTGGAAATTCTATTTTAAATTTTCTTTACGCAACCGTAAATGAAATAGTGTTTTTGAATCGTGTAGTTATGGGTGACTTGTCGGTGTTCCATGCATCCTTTTGTTTTTTAATCTATGTTAATATTGTTTGATTGCGAATAATATATCATTGAAATTCAGATATTAGAACCTTGAGATCTCCTTTATCACTTAACGAGCTCTTAATTTTATTATAAACTACTTTGTCACTTTCCTATATATTCTTTGTATTTCGGATGGATTATCCGGTTGGACTTGCCTAGCTAGATAGTTTATCTGTGATTTATCCCGCGGGTTTTTAAACACCACAATGTATTTAGCGTTTAGGGAGATGTCACGAGATTTACTCCCATGGGGGGAAACAGTTTTGTGTTATTAGAATAACCGACAGATTTCTATGGTGACTACCCTTGGTAAAAAGTGCACTCACTTTGTTCGAATAGGCTTCGTTCATGAAATCGTCCAACATGATGAATTGAGGTCCACCTTTAATTTTAAAAACTATCCGGTAGACGTTTTTTAAAAACATTTTAATAGTTAATAAGGAAAGAATTATATTATTAGTGGTAGAATTCAATTTTTGGTAAAGTTGACAACTGTGTCAATTTAGCATGAAAAAAACATGGATAATATATGATTCAATATAACAATAGTATAGGCATTATAATTTGAATTAATGAAAAGTATGGTAATATAATTACAAGTTAATATCATATAATTACATATATATTATACAATGATTTAAGTTTTAACAAACCTCTAAAAAGTTTTAAACATTTTAAAAATTATTAAAAATTGAGAACTTTTGAGTCAAATTACTTTCAGACAGTGATATGATAAAATAATCCAAACATGTAAATATTAATTGTCTTGTGTTGAATTGGGATTAAAACAAATTATTTATAAATAAATATTTTTATAAAGACATGAATCGAGTTAATGTAAAAATTGAATTCATTCCTTAACTGAAGTGCCTTGTTCCTTTGAATGCTACAATACCTGCAACGTATTGAGCTTCTACATGTTTCGATGCAGCACCGGCATCATCATCAGGTCTAATGAAAAAAGAACAACACCAAAAATAAAACATGGCTCAACCACACCGTTCCAGCCAATGTGATAATAACCTGAAAGTTTAATGGAAGTTTATGAGTGTAATATCAAGAGTTAATGATAATGAAATAGCATATTTACCAGAGTTAAATATGATATTCCTCTCTCCAACAACTTGGAACCCTCAACCCACAAGACTGATTTCTGTCACAGAAATGGCTTATTACAAGCTGGTTCTTATGAACAGGTATTATTTGTACATTTAGTGTACCCTGAAAGATTGGAGCCTTACCTTGACTATGGTCCTATCGTATAAGCTAAGCCATGATGGAACAATGTAAGGTAATCTTGATACCTTTCGGGGTTAACGAAGGGTACCTACATGAACTGCATATTAGGACTTATGGACTATACACATAGTTACACTTATGAGGTAGGGATGGATAAGGTCAAATTTATAGGAAGTCTCCAAACATTTGCATGGAAGAAGAGTGGATAACCATTTAGGAAAAACCAGCCGAGATTCTATTGTTGTGGCTTAATTACCTTGGATAACTTTCTGTTGTAAATATGGGTTGATAGAGTATGTATAGGTTTATTTTTATCCTTTAGGTTTAATTTTCTTTGAACAGGTTTTATTATGTTGACATATCAAAGGACTTATTCGATTTAATATCTAGTGAAAATTACTGAATAATGGATATCTAGTTTATAACCATACAATTCAAGTAAATTTACAATCATGTAACCCATACAGGCGGGCACGTGGACTAAACGTCTAACTCATCTAGTTTACTTTGTCGGTGATGTGGAGGTCAGAATTAAAATGAGAAAACTTAATCTTAGATAGGCCTTTTAAAACTCTATGTATAATTAACGTACAGTAATGTTGTATTCCTTTCATATAATCATATAATACATATATAAATTTAGCATACTAAATGCTTATTCATCTAACCATTACGCTTTGTAAATTACCGTGAATGTGTGATACTATGTAATATTGGATATTTGTCTATTCTTTATACCACAAGCTCATCCAGAGGTGAGAGTGGAGTATAGAAAGCTGATAACTATTATTCTAAATAATTTTAATTCAAACCTAAGACTTCTGAAGTACAATTATAATCTAGTTCTCTGAAGCTGTGTGGAGTGTCGAATGTATTGACTACATTTTAAACTTACGAGTCATAACTCGACATTTAAATGGTTTACCATCATTAATATATGAAGTGTTCCTAAAATAATTATCAATAGGAAGATAGTCAAAGTAGTTGTTTTACGTACAATATATGCTTCTAAAGAATTATAGAGAGTGGAAGTATTCATAGTACTTGTATTGTTAGCCAAATTTAATTACAGTAATGGGGTAGGGTTAGTAACATTGAATTTAAGAAGAAATGTACCCGCATTTCCATGAAAATAAAATAAGACACAATTTTAAAAAAACAACAGATTATTTACAAATGGGAGATATTGATTTGTGTTGTGGTTTGTTACAGCTTCATTTCGGAAACCCCACAACGTACATATGGCATATTTTGATTAAACCACACACAAAACTAATTACGAAAACAAAAACATAAAGAGCCATTCCAGTCGGACTTAATACGCCTCAAGTGCGATGCTATACTAAATACAGGATGACCCCTACCTAGACCAGAATGGAATAGGCCACTTTCATATGTGAACCTGGCCAACTCCATTCGAGCTTAGGTAGGTGTCACCCTGTATTTAGTACGTACGTACATAGCAACACACTTGAGGGATAATAAGTCCGATAATGAAACTGGCAAATTAATTAGAAAGTCCAAACTTAAATAATATTTAGCACCGCGTCTTACTACCCGTTCGGGTTATACGCTTAAGTACTAATTACGCTAGTGGATTAGGAATTGGGAAGGTGGAATTTAGAGGAAGTGAACCCGCATTTGCTTGGAAGGAAAGTGGAAAACCATTTAGGAAAAACCAGCCCCAGTTCACCCGACCGAGATTCGAACCTCGATCTTCCCGTCCTCGGCGGTTGAGTTTAACATGACTAGCGCGTTAGCCAACTACGCCACCGAGGCGGGTTTCAAACTTAAAAACAGCTAAAGGGTGATGTGATTTAAATGGGGTGATATGAATAAGAGGGAGTGATATCAGTTAAAAAAGAGTTTATATGAATAAAATTTAAGATATGAATACAAAGCAAACTGGATTGGACACATCCTCAGGAGAAACTGTCACTGCACGATGTAATAGAAGGCAAGGTTGAGAGAAAGAGGAGCTTAAGAAGAAGGAAGAACCAAATATTGGATGATTAGAAGGAAATAATAACATTCAGGGAACTGAGGCAAAGACAGGGTGCATTGGCGGTCTAAGTTCACTGACAAAAGGAATTGACCTGTCGTAAGACAGAACACCTAAGGAGTAATATGAATAGAAATTGGCGATATGAATAAAAGGAGAAGATATGGATAAAAAAATGAGTAGTAAGTTCACTGACAAATGAAATGGACCTGTTGTAAGACAGAACACCTAATAATAAATATAGTTAGTAAGGAGTAATATGAATAAAAAAGTGTCGTATGAATAAAACGGGGAAGCATGATTAAAAAGGGGTGATATGAATAAAAAGTGGTAACATCATTAAAAAGGGACGAAATGAATAAAAAGGTGTAGTATGTATAAAATGATACCCATTTTGGTGGCGTCACTGTCGAAATGGACTGGACTGCAGATGATGGGGATCTTGGAGTTCGATCCCGGTCGGGTGTACTGAGGGTGGTTTTCCCTAAATGGTCCTCTAGATTCAACCTTTCTCACCCCTAACCCATGACATGAGCGTTTCCCCAAACAGGTAGTAAGATGCGGTGTTAAATAAAACAAAATTAAATTAAAAAAATTAAATGATTGAAAAAAGTTTATATGCATAAAAATAATTTACTTTTTAACTCAGTTTTTGAAATATTCTACAGGGAGAATACAATTTCATGACTAATTACTTATAAATGAATATTTACTCCAGGTTTATCTAGGGGCTGTAAGGAACGCGAGAAAAAGCCGGTGTTTTTGCAGTTTTTAAAGCAAAACTTTTTTTTTGGCAAAATATATAAAATATCGCTTCAGTACAAACACAGATTTTACTTTTAAACTGGAGACCTGACGGTCTAGGGGTAAGGTGTTGGACTTCTGTGCTGGGGGTCCGGGGTTCAATCCTCTGTCCCGGCACAGATTTATCTGATTGCCAAACCCTTCCCTCACCTCTAAAAAGACGTGTACTAATCACAACATGTGAATATGTGGAATGCCAGACCTCCACCGTGGTTCGGATCCCACGTTAAACTGTAGGTCCTCCATTTCATCTCACAATCTCCATACCATTTCACATTAGCGTAAGTGTGTATAACCCAAATGCGTAGTAAGACCCAGTGCTAATAATAATAATAATAATAATAATTTATTCACCTGGTGAGATCAACAGTTATTCGATATCTGTCATGAGCATAGCGGCATTAGATGACAAACTTTTTAAATTAAGTGAAAAAGTTGTAACTAAATTTCAGGACATCCTTGACAGATATTCAACAAACTGTTGACGTCGCCATGTGAAGAAAATTAAATTCTATATGTTTGTAGTGAATCAATATTTGATTTATTTTGACCAACAAAAGTTTTGACACAAAAACCGCAAAAACACTTTTCTTTGCTCACGTTTACTACATCCCCACCTTAAATAGGCCTAAGCGCTTATAGGTTTTTAAGAATGAGTTTTTAGCTCTAGATAATGCTTTGGAAACACAAAATTATCTAAAGGTAAAGCAAATTATCAAATTATTCTAAGTAACCTCATCAGCATGCTCGAATTTTTACGAAGCAACATGTTTAGCATCATTTTGAAACTAATCTAAACTCGGGTTCTCTAGACTTGTTGTTAGTTTGTCAGTATAAACATTAGTGGGGAATAAAGGGGAATCAAACCAGCATCTTCTAGACTTATTGTGGATCAATATCACCACTCAGGGACTAACAACCTCTAACCAGGGTCCTATAGACTTATTGTGGATCAATATCACCACTCAGGGACTAACAGCCTCTAACCAGGGTCCTATAGACTTATTGTGGATCAATATCACCACTCAGGGACTAACAGCCTCTAACCAGGGTCTTATAGACTTATTGTGGATCAATATCACCACTCAGGGACTAACAGCCTCTAACCAGGGTCTTATAGACTTTTAGTTGATCAATATAAACACTCATAGACAAGGCCGTAGCCAGCCAATGATTTCAGGGGGGGTTTGGTGGGCACATCCCCCAATTGCTGGAGGCTAGAAAAAATGATAAACAGTTCTAGAAGCTCTCTGAAGTGTTTATCATGGCAACATAACCACCTAAATTCCTTAGGCTAGGAAGTATATATATATATATATATATAGAATATATCTGAAGTGTTTATTTATGGTGACATACCCCCTAACTGCCGGAGGCTAGGACAAATTCAAAATATTAAACAGTTCTAGAAGCTCTCTAAAGTGTTTTTATGGCAACATAACCTCCTAACTGCCGAAGGCTGGGAAAATTTTACATATTTAAGCCCCTCTAGAAGCCCTCTGAAGTGTTTTTATGGCAAGACAACCCCCTAACTGCCGAAGGCTTAAAAAAGTTATAAATATTGAACATTTCTAGAAGCTCTCTGAAGTTCTTTTTATGGTAATACAGCCCCCTAATNCCAAAACCCCCCCTTGACTACGGCCTTGCTCATAGACCAACTGGATCAAACCAGAATTTTCTAGACTCTTAGTTGATCAATATAGACACTTATAAACAAAAAAGATCAAGCCAGAAACTTCTAGAATCTAGATTATTAGTTGATCAATATAAAAACTTGAAGACAAACAGGATCAAGCCAGAATCATCTAGACTTTTAGTTGATCAATATAAGCACCTTTAGACAAACATGACAATCCAGACACTTCTATACGCTTAGTTGATCAATATAATCACTCATAGACGGACAGGATCAATCCAGAATATTATACACTTTTAGTTGATCAAGCTAATCACTTGAGGCCAAACAAGATCAGGCCAGATACCTCTATACTTTTGTTGATCTATCTAAACACTAGGAGAATAAATGGATCGGAAAGGTCCCCAAAACTTTAAGTTGGTCCATCTAAATACCGAGGTATAAATGTGATCGAACAAGTGTAATTATAAACATTCGGAGACAAATAATATTGAATGATAATCCTCTACACTCGTATTTGAACAATCTAAACACTTTGTGACAAATAGGATTTACCCATTCCATTCGATGTCCTCTATACTTATAGTCGATCGATCTAAATACTCAGGAACGAGGAGAGGCAGTTTAAAACCAAGATCTCCAAAAAAATTTAGCTGATCATCTAATTACTCATTCATAGGAACGTGAAGGATCAAACCAGTGCTCCCTAGACTTGTACTTGGTTAGTATAAACACTTTGAAATAGGGACGAACAGATTCATAATAGTCTTTGCAAGCTTTATAGTTATTCAATCAAGTATGGAGACTTGCCGCATCTATACAATACTATTAGCACCTTTTTTATCGTGATTATATATTGCACTCAATGGTCTGTAAATTGAAAATTATTGGCTCACGTAGCAGAATGTTAGCCGTCCTGTAATGACCTCAAGTAAGGGGGTTGGAAGTGGGATAAAGGAGGGTGTAGGTGTTCCCTCAGCCTAGTGAGGTTACGCCAAAACTGGGGTGGAGCGCTCCATATCGATTGACGCGATGGCGGCAGCGTGGTGAAGAAAGGCCTTAAGGGAAGGGGTCTCTTTGGCGTGAGTTCAGTCGTTTGAGTTGAATCGGTGACGCGTCGCGCTCTTGTAAACCCCGGCCTGGCCTACCTTCAACTAACACCACTGGTGGCACAGGTGCGGATCATATTCCCTCAGTCCTGTTCTCTCTTCATATTCACTAGACAAACAATCACTTGCAGCAGTGTGAAGATTATATATTGCATTTAGTGAGTGGTGAACCCTGTAAAAATTCTCATGATTGGTTCATTCTGGAATTTGTGCAGAGCGTGCCCATCTATGCCAGTTGATAAGGTGAGCTTCATTTTTAATAAAGTTTATTGATAATTTTCGGTTTATTTATCAAGTAGATGTTACAGTAATATAAGTTTCCATGCCAAGTTCAATAATCAATTCAAGTCCTATATTTTGATGCTCTACTGTTAACAGCTCTTAAGCCTAATCCAATACATGATGTCTTTATTTCATTTTAAATACAATTTATTCTTATTTTTACTTAAGACTTAACAATTTTCAAATATGTGTTGGATTATTGACCTTATAACAACTGACCAGATTTTACAAGCTAGATCACGATTTGAAATGAAGTTATTTTATTTTTCACAACTCTTATTTAAATTATAACATAAGTCAACATAAATAATTGATTTATATGTATTGTTACAACAACTAGGTCTGTTATTAAGCCTAATGAGTCTATATATGTTCACCAATATGGTCGAAGCTACATTTGTTTAAATATTTTTTGTAATAATTGCATTATTGAGCTTCTAAAGGCATAGTAAAAGAACCATTTTAAGAATAGATATGTGCATGCTTGATTGCATTATTTTGTACCAATAGCCTTCACATATAAATCTGAGATGTAGCTAACATTCTAAGTTACCATAGGTTATGCATGAACCCGATATTAATTCTGGTTGGATGTAATGAAGGTGTTTTTCAAAATGGGTTTCCCACTCTCCTCCCCGTAAATATAGGTACATTTTTATTAAATACTCTAACTTACTCAATCATTTTCCATTACCGTAAATAATGTTTTTTTTACAACCCAAATGGTTGTGAAAAGAAAAAAAGAAAACGAAACCCCACCCCCAAAATAACTCAATATTATTTATAATGTTTTTACTTTAAAATCTTTTTCTTACTATACTGGTACACCATGTCTCATTTATTGTGTTTTTAAAACTAATTAATTTTGATTGTTTTGATGATACCACCGGTAAGTACAATGTGCAAGTCTCTACCTAGAGCACTGGGTAGGCTATGCCCAATATGCTGAGCCGCTACAGCTTTAGAGAGATATGTTTTAGGAATAAAATCAACGCCCAACTAATAGTTTTCATTATTAATAGATCCATAAGGACATCGTTTCTAAGTTGTTGTTTTAAACTCGGGTTACATCTTGGATACCATCTTTATTTGTTGTTTTTTTCTGTCCTTTACTTCTGGTTAGTTATCCATTATAATCGGGAGGATTTATAGAAACTTAACCCCAATCTGAATGTAGGAATGGTGGGGAATCGTTTAGACAGCGGTTCCCAACCATTTTTAGCCTGTATACCCCTTGGCAGATCATTTCCATAATTTGTGCCCTTAATTTTTTTTAGCAAAATGTTGATTATTACAGAAGTAGTTGTTTCTTATTTATTTGTTGCAACTGAAAATAAATGTGCTAGTAATGGAATTAAAAAACAATGCAATAATAAGCTGAATAATCAGTGCAGATATTGTTACACTAAAAAAAGCAAAAGTTACGATAAAAACAAACAAGTTTAATTTATTTATTCATTTATTAAAAATTATAATTTATTTTATGTTTGATGAAATTGAAACATTTTCTTAAGGTAAATATAGAAGAAAATACACACCGCCACTCACCATATTATTGAGTTAATTTCACAAATTTTGAATGATCTTTTTGTCTTAACCCGCCTCGGTGGCGTAGTTGGCTAACGTGTTGAGCTCAACCGCCGAGGACGGGGAGATCAAGGTTCGAATCTCGGTCGGGTGAACTGGGGGTGGTTTTTCCTAAATGGTTTTCCACTCTTCCTCCACGCAAATGCGGGTTCACTTCCTCTAAATTCAACCCTCCCAATTCCTAATCCATTAGAGTAATTAGTACTTAAGCGTATAACCCGAACGGGTAGTAAGACGCGGTGCTAAATA
>CABFWB010000268.1:112840-133461 GCA_902151455.1 Timema bartmani
GTGGTTTTTCCTAAATGGTTTTCCACTCTCCCTCCACGCAAATGCGGGTTCACTTCCTTTAACTTCAACCTTTCCAATTCCTAATCCATTAGTGTAATTAGTACTTAAGCGTATAACCCGAACGGGTAGTAAGACGCGGTGCTAAATAATAATAATAATAATAATAAATAATAATACTAACTGTTTGGGTTGTACGGTTATGTATGCCTACTAATTAAGCTAATGTGTTTGAGATGAGGAAGGCTTAATTTAGAAGAAGTGTACCTGCATTAGCGTCAAAGTAGAATGGAAAGCAATTTAGGGAAAACCATCCTCAGTACATACGACCGGGATTTGAGCCCAGTCATCGGCTGTCTAGTCTATTGCGATTGTGACGCCTTAAACAATTTGACCAACGAAGTGAGTGGTAAATATTTATTATTAGTTTAAATTCTTTAAAACAACACACACCAGCACCAACACTTTGCAACTTTAAACTAACTCGTAATGCTTTTCATCCTCTGCGTAAAATGTCAAATTTTTCAAAGTTACAAAACAGTGTATTGGGTAAGAAGGTGTGTTTAGAGCAGGGTGGAGGGTTGGTAGGAAGCTTATGTAATTCATCAACTTCGTTTATGAAGGTGGTTATTTTATTCAAGTTGGTTTTTAACTTTGTTGATTCATCAAGTATAATTTTACAGTTGATAATAAACATATTTGAGTCATTTTCTAAGAACCACTAATTTGTTTCATTTCAAGAAACGTCCTTTGCTATCTGATACCATGTTTAATGTGCCAAAAAAAGATGTTATTTGAAATGTTGTTAGAACTATTATACAATAAGAACTTTTTAAAGAAGTAATCTTGTAGGTGAATATTAAAATCATCATTTTATTAATATTTGACCAGTGGCAACAAAAATGAATAGTAAAATTAAAACGCACCATACATTGGGAAGTCAATACATTCCAAGTTGGGCTCAACCATTTCTAAGGGGGAAGTGGGGTTGAAAACTCCCACCCCCACCTTTCTACACACATGCTAACCTGTAGATTCAAACAATTCCAACAAACAAAGAAACTCTTCTTAAATGCGTATAACCGGAAGCGGTAGTAAGACGTGGTTCTAAAGAAAATCTTTTCTTAAACCTAATAAAAAACAAAATACCAGTAATGATTAGGTTGGCCATTTAAATTGTGTTTCTGGCTACAAATATAAAAGGGGGGAGGGGTGAATTGGACCTGAGCGGTTACTCTGCTTTATTTTCTGAATTGTGTATTTATATTCCTCTCTCCTCTGAAAATTGCTTATCTACTGCCTTCAAATTCAATCTCGTCCCACCCTCTCAACTGATTTCCAAATGTGTGTCCTTCCAAACCCGCAGGAAGCCCCTGGATGGCATATAAAGCTGAAATTTTGCACACTTATAACATAGACCACTGGACAAAACTTAAGGAAGCTGGATTTTTAATGTTTTATTATTTTGATGATCTTGTTTTTTATTTAATAAAAATATAATTAATTTCGTTCACTCTCACTTGATTCACACTTACGTAATAACCGACAAAATAATACTTTTCTTACATACAAAGCCCAAACTTCCATACGCTTATCAATTGAAGGTTAGGTTTTGTTAGGTTGGTTAGTGACATAATCAACCTGTCGTAGACAGTTCTAAAAACTAGACATTTAATATTAAATAGTATTATATTTTGATTCTTAATATATCGACCAACATCTTAGCTCAGCTGGTAAAGTGTCTTTCTATTGACATAAAGGATCCTGGGATTGATTCCCGGCGTGCCTACAAAATCATCACAGGCCCAGTGATGAATTAATGGTCGGGAGACTGGGTATTGTATCTGTTATATAATTAAGTTAGCTTGTAAGTCGTATGATAAAAATATCAGTCGGTCCAGAAAGTGAAAGTTAAATGTCAGAAAATAATGATAGAAAAGAAGAAAACAAAACTAATTATATTCAAAATCAATTGAATGAATATAAAACTAGAAGAAGTAAGACTACAGTAAGTAAAGGAGTTCTATTACTTAGGAAATAAAATGACCGGAGATAACAGAAGCAAGAAATATATTATACGTATAATATCGCAGGCGAAGAAAGCTTTTCATAACAAGAAGACATTACTAACCTTAGTTAGCATAAATTTGGATATCAGGAAAAAATTCTTAAAGGCATATGTATGGAGTGTTGTGCTTTATGCATATGAAACATGGACATTGGCGTAACTGAAAGTAAACATTTGAAATGTGGTGCTATAGAAGAAGAATGTTTAAAATATCATGAATTAAGATTGTATCAAATACGGGAGTGCTATGAAAAGCAAATGAAAAAAAGATACTTAGAAAGGTATATAGCAAAGAAGTTAACATTTAGGACATATACAGTGACATGATAGTTTGAGGAAGGTATTTTTAGAAAGAGGTGTGGAAGAGATAAATTCTAGAGGGAGACCAAGACTGGAGTACATGAACCAGATAGCAGACAATGTTGGCAAACGTGTAAAAAAATTGGCCCAGAATAGGCAACAGTGGAGAGTTGCAGCAAACCATTCGCAAGATTGATGACCTAATTCGTGAATAATTAATTAATTATAAATCTATAAAATAATAAAACTACTTTACAATAGTCGCACACAAAGGTGCCAGTCCAATTTTCTTCTATTAGGCTCGAATGGAAAAAGAATGTCAGCGGTGCTTAGGGGAATTCCTTCCCGCCTTACCATTTATGTTTGTACATTGGATGTCTCTAGAAGGTTATTTTCACCACAATGGCAAATAAAATATTGAACAGTGAGTTTTAATAAAATCAAATGTCTTAGTTATTTATTTTATTGTATCATTACCAATAATAATAATAATAATAATAATAATAATAATAATAATAATAATAATAATAATAATAATAATAATAATTTCAATTTCAATTTCCTTTATTATAGTGCCGACCAACAGTCGTAAGACCTATAACAGGCCAGCACTGAAAAGCACACAAGTACATACCCTACAATACATACATTTACATAAGAAAACATGATAGACAAAAAATGGCCAAATAATGCCATATACCGATAAACAACCACGAGACAAAAAAGTAGTTAATAATGATAAGAATAAAAAGTAACATTAAAAATAAATAACCAAATAGTGGTTAAAAGCAGTAACATTATGCAAAAAATAGATCAGAATATTGTAAACTTAAACAATGTAAACTTAAATAGTATTAAATAATATAGGCAGAACCTCTACAAGATAAATTATTGATATGGGATATCCTTAAATAACTCTCTGAGTTTAGCTTTCCTTTTATGATAAAAGTCGAATTCGACAAATCTAGAATTGGCACTATGGATACAACGACCTATAGGGCTTACCTTGTAAGAGCTATTAAGAAAAAATAATTTTTGATTACGAGAAGCCCGAGAAGGGATAAGAACGCCTACATGATCAAGGGCAAATTTGCAAGAAATTATGTTATTGAAAATATTAAAAACAAAAAGGGCATCACAATAAAGTCTACGCGAGAAGAGAGTTTGGAGCCCTAATAGGTTTCGAATTCTATCATAATCATAATAAATCCGGTTACTAAAGTATTTATCATAGCATGCAGCAACAAATTTTCTTTGAACGTTTTCTAACCTAAGAGAGTCAGTTAAGGTAATGGAATTCCAAGCAACAGTAGCATATTCTAACTTAGATCTAACCAGGGCATAATACAGACATAAAAAACAGTCAACTTTCTTAAATGATGAAGTAATAAATTTAATAAGCCCAAGTAGTTTCAATGACTGGGAAATGACATGGTCAACATGATAGTGGAAATAAAGTTTGTTATCCAGGAGGACACCAAGATCATTAATACAAAGGGTGCGAACTATGTTATCACTGCCCAATTTATAAGTAAAAAAGAAAGGATTAGTTTTCCTAGTGAAAGATATAGATTTGGTCTTAGATTTATTGATAGACATTCCATTTTCCAAAGACCATTGTAGAATACCATTTACATCATTTTGTAAATCTATACAATCTGCAATTGAATTGATAGTTTTAAATAATTTTACATCATCAGCAAAGAGTAAATAACTAGAAGAGTTCAAATATTTACCAATGTCATCAATAAACACATTAAAGAGAAGAGGACCTAAATTAGACCCCTGTGGTATGCCACAGGGTGCTAAAAATGTATTTGAGCTGTGTGAATCAATTTTAATAATGAATGATCTTTCATGCAAATAACTGCTGAACCAATTTACATATGAGTGAGAAAGTCCAAAATTACCAAGTTTAGCGAGAATAATATTATGCTGACATAAGTCAAATGCCTTACTTTGGTCAAAATAAATAGCATCAACCTGACCTTGGGCAGAGACTTGAGGGGCAACATGCCCAAGAAATTCTACTAAATTAGTTACAGTAGATTTATTTTTTATAAAGCCATGTTGATTATCTGAAAATTTATTTTTAAGGTGGTGAAAAGTATGCTCATGTATGATTTTCTCGAATACTTTGGAGAAAGTGTTTAAGAGAGAAATTGGTCTATAATTACAAACATTTGTTTTTACCCCCTTTTTATAGATAGGTATGACAACAGATTGTTTCCATGTACGAGGAAAAGTTTCATTTGACAGGCTAATGTTAAAGATATAGGCTAACAAAGGGCTGAAAATGCTGGCACAGCCTTTAACAATAAAACTTGGAATTCCATCTGTCCCGGCACATCTAGAAGAACTCAATTTTTTAATAGCATTAGCAACATCCAAGGGTGTAATGTGGCATGGATACAAGGGCGCGCTAGTTTCAATAACGGGGCAGGGTAAAACAGGAATAGCTGAATTATAAACGGAATGAAAGTAGGTCCCAAACTCATTAGCGATTAATAAAGGATCCGCTATAGATTTGCCATCAATTTCAAGGTTGGATGGGAAAACTTTATTCGTACGATTATTTTTAACAAATTTCCAAAAATCTTTAGGTTTGCATTTAATACTATTTTCAATTGAGTTCATCCAATTGGCTCTGTCTATAATCAAAGTAGTTTTAACTAATTTACGAAAGTGAGAAAAATGTGAATAGAATACACTATTATTTGTTATTTTAAACTTTTTGAAAAAATGGTTTTTTTTCCTAATATAGTATTTGAGTGTAGAAGAAAACCAATTAGGATATTTGGATGAATTAAGAATATTAATTTGAGGAATATTCATTTTGATTTTCCTTTGGACTAACTTGGTAAAATTATCTACAGCCAAATTAACATCCGTAGTAGAATAAACACAAGTCCAATCTGCAGTAGCCAGGTCATTGTAGAGATTAAGGTAGTCACCGTGTGCATAGTCAATATATGTTTTAGAGGTGTCATTAATTTTAGTCGCAATAGGTACATCTAGTGAAATCAATAAGGGTGGATGAGCTAAATCAATATTGACTAGTGGTTGAGAGCTTTGAGTAATAGTAATAGAGGGGAGGTGAAAATTAGCAAAAACGAGGTCAAGGAGGTGATGATAATAATAATAATAATAATAATAATAATAATAATAATAATAATAATAATAATGATAATAATAATAATAATACATAATACATAAACGATAAATTATAATAGTAAAGATCGGTCAGGGTTGATCCCCAGGAAAACTATATCAGCAGCCATCAAAGTGGTAGGACACATAATCCGTAGCAATTTTATTTGGTCGGTGGACCATATCTCCTACACCGTTTATATCTATTGTTGGTAGTTTGTATGTCACGTGCTGGACTATCTTCATGTGAATAAAGTACACTCTTAGTAGCCAAATAGAACGAAAAATATTTTTATTTCAATATGTGAACATTTTAGAGTTAAAAGTTTTGAAAGCATTACATTTTAGAGGAAGGTAAATAAAATGCAATTCATAAACATTAACTTTTTCAAATTATTATAAAATAAAACTTCAATTTATAGCTCCAATGCTTCTTATATTTTTAAATATCTCACAAAATCAATTGATAGTGTAATGTTATTGCCATGTACGTTTTAATGTTTATAGTCTGTAGCTTCTAGAAGCTGAAATAACACATTGAATTAGAAGTAACTTAAAAAAGTATTTCATCGAAGGAGATTTGTACGGTTTTGATATAGTTTTAAACAATATAGTATGCCTCAGTAATTTTGTTGTGTGCACGGTGTCTTACTACCTGTCCAGACTATCCGCATATTTACACTAGCGGGGTGGGAATGATGGAGGGGAGTCGAGACGAAAAACATCTTATATGCGGTGAAGGAGAGTGAGAAACCATTAAAAAATATCAGCTCAGTACAACCTGACAAGGCTTGAGTCTTGACTGGAAAACCAAACCAGACGAGATTGACGTCTTTGTATGCATGTTCAATGGTGCAGGCCCTAATATTATCCATAAAGGTGGAAACCCTTGTAAATCTTTTGCATTTTCATTTTAGTAAAATTACAAAAAGCCATTAAATTGAAAAATATGATATATTTATAATATATGTAAAATTAATTATTATAACCCGCCTCGGTGGCGTAGTTGGCTAACGCGCTAGTCGTGTTGAGCTCGACCGCCGAGGACGGGGAGATCGAGGTTCGAATCTTGGTCGGGTGAACTGGGGTTGGTTTTTCCTAAATGATTTTCCACTCTCCCTCCACGCAAATGCGGGTTCACTTCCTCTAACTTCAACCCTCGCAATTCCTAATCCACTAGCGTAATTAGTACTTAAGCGTATAACCCGAACGGGTAGTAAGACGCGGTGCTAAATACTATTATTGATTATTATTTAAAATATAAGCTCAATTTTAGGTCTTACAATGTAAATGAGCAACCATGGTATTTATTTTTATAAATAATACGTAATTGGTTAAACAGTGTAATAAACATTTTACGAGTACATGGCATGCATTCTCATATAGAATCTAATATTAAATTAAACCTTTTCTATCCCTACTCTACCTGATTAGTGTAGTTACATGCGTATAGCCCGGACGGATAATAAGACGTGGAAAAACATAAATTTCTAAAACTTAAGCATTAACGCTTAACTTGTTTGTATTTCCAGATTCAAACCCACCAAAACACGCCTCAAAACCAAATGAGGAAGACTCGGCTACCACTAGCGCTGGTAAGTGGAGCATTAGCAGTAGTTTAAAGATTAAAATACCAAAATCACTTCGTGTTTTGTATAGTCAATGTATTTCATTTAAGTTGTATTCTTGCAGTCTGCTTGACCAATATGTTATGGAGGCATGAAGATTTTTAAGGCGAAATAATGATAACATTACCCTTCCCTTCACCCTGCATATTCCTAGCTCTTTTTGGCCTAAGAGGTTAGAGAAATTATGATTGCAGTCAAAGCCAGTGAAAATTAAAAATTAAATTAATTAGAATACGAATACAATCTATTTTTCAAAATAGATGAACGGGACCACCTCTAACCATCGACAACTCAGATTACATTGAATAACTGAGGAAAATGAAATTAATAATAGCGAGTTTTTATGTGTTTCATTCTTCAATTGAATTTCCATTTGGACATACTCTTAACACGCAAGAAGTTGTTTAGCAAGGAATTTAAAATTGTGCATAAATGTAACCTATATTTTGATTCATCCTAAGTATTCAGCTCAGTGGTAGGCAAAAGGATGTGTCCCTACCTCAAATTAAACGCACAATCAAACTATTGATACTACATCAATTTAAGACTATAATGGATTTATTTTCTGTAAATTTGCCAAGCATTCTTGAACCTTTCAAAACGAATGAATGAGAAATTGTTTTTCTATGATTTTTCTTTAAATCTATACCAGGTTCATATTGCCAATCTCAAAACTATTCATCGTTTACACCTAAAGTCGATTAACTCTCTCTGGTGCAGTGTGCACCCACCATATTAGTTACCAAAATCTTACCCACTCAGCAGAGATAATTGTAGTCATAGAACCGGGATTAAGTGGCCTCAAAGTATTCTTACTGTAGCTGTTCATTAGCTCAAGTGGGGAAGTATTGGAAACGGCGAAAACAAGATAACTTGAATCAATATAGTCTTGTGGCATTTGATTTATTTAGTTGAAAGACGCGTATGCACGTATATATAAATTTAAACGTTAATTTATCATAAAGTACGTTTTAAAGTCATACCAAGATTGGTAAAAATAATGAAGGATTTTTTTTACAACCATAAGACCAAGACAAAAATTCAAATTAGGATAGACAAAGGAAAAAGGGAAGAACTGGCACATAAAATTACGTGTCAATATAAATACATAGTTAGTTAATATCGTCTTTCTTATGGAATAGAAATAGAGGTTTAATGTCATAACTATATCTGGATTTGTGTCCGTCACCCTCAGATCCACTATAATCATTCCCTCATCTCATCGGGACATGGAAAGAGCTTCCGCGGAAAAGGATGTATGATTAGAACATTCAGGCGTCCACTGGGCAACGGTACATTAGTACTGGCTAATCTTTCCACCAATATAGCCCAAACGCACAAAATTATTACTAACTTTAGAATTAATCCAAGAATCACTATTTAATCTATTTCTAGAAACCTTGGAAAATATTCAGGCACCAACTATTATCTTGAACAACCGTGTAAATATTCAGACACCAACACATAGATTATCTTGGAAAACATTTAGGCACCAACTATTATCTCGAGCAACCGTGGAAAATATTCAGACAGCAACTCTTATATATAGACACCTTGGAAAACATTTAGGCACCAAATGTTATCTCGGGCAATCGTGGAAAATATTCAGACAGCAACTATTATATAACGACACCTTGGAAAACATTTAACCACCAACTATTTACTATACATATATTGTTTGTATACAATTATTAAAGTTTAAATGGGCTTTAAAATATTTTGAAATATTAGACTGGAGTTGAAAAGTTGGCCAGCTTATTTTAGATTTTTTAAACTATAATTCAACAAAGCTCAGTATATACATAGTCATCAATTAAGTCAGCTTTATCATAGATTCTTTTACATACCTCCACATTTGTAAACACTTATCTCAAGTACACCGGGAGCTCATTTTTTCTAATTAATCAGTTAATTAACTAAAACCTTTCTCCCTAGCCTTAGTAGTGTTTTTAATCCATTTTTTAACTTATGAAATAAATGTGTCATTTTGTTTAAAACACTTCTAAAAACATGATTACATGTCCAAATACGTAAACCGAAACATATATTTAACCCAATAAAACTTTTACAAACTTCACATGAATTACTTACTCTTTGGCGTCAGGAACTTGAAAGTTAATTGCCATACTTACAAAAGTACACCATTATCCCTATCTTGAGATAGTTCTATCGAGTCCAACTCTTCACACCATATCTCCTTCAGCTCCATTATAATGTTATCCTCCCATCTGCGTGTGGGTCTTTCCAATAGTCTCTTCCAATTGGGTCTGCCAGTTAGTACCCTGGGCATGGTTTTTAGATTATCCCATACACAAATGAAAATAACAAATTTATATTAGGAACTAAAATACTCAAAATACATAGGTAATTAGGGTTTTGGGTATAGATAAAAAATCAAAGTTTTTAAATAAAGCACAAATTAGATTAACTTGGAGGAAAAAAAGGACACTGATACTAAATTAATTTTGAGTACGCTTATTTAATTAATCCTGGTACCATAAGGGATACGAGTGTCACAGATAGTGCAGGTGCTGGGAAGGTTTTCGTTTGCAAAATATGAGGGTTGCAGTTTATTTTCAGATTTGTCCACCTAGGATGATAGTTTCAATGGAAATTCATGTTGCCAGCTAGGTAAGTGGTCGGTTCGCCCTCCCTGCACACCCACACCCTTCCCTGGGCGCACTAGCTAAATTTGGTAGGGCATTCGAGGGTAAGCGCTTCTCAGTCGCTTTATAGTGTTACTACAGAGCCAACGTGCACTAATTGTTGTGAGTATTCCATTGCCTTATTTTGTAAAATGTATGTAGAAGTTGTTAGCCGAAAAATAAAATACAGTGTCGAGTGTTATTGTTTATTTTGTGAAACTTCTGAAGATTTAGTGCAAGAACCAAACCGAACACTTTTATGACTATTCAAAGCGCTTCTGAGAGGTCAGCTGAACGTATCGATGAATATAAAAGAGATATATTTTATGTGAAATGAAAAGCTGGAGTATTTATTTCTGTGGTATGCGATTTGGCATTAGAACACTCTCACGGGTGCTCTTCGGGTGTGCTGGGGCGTTTGATTGGAATAACTCAAAATGAGGACGCTATACAAAGGTGGCTGCTTCTGTATCCTTTTAAAAATTCGATCCATCAGGCTTTATTGATGTTTCTTGATTGTTAGTTGAATGCTAATAGTGATACCGATTATTTATTTCACAATGAGTGGAACCAGATGAGAATTAATAAAGATTAAGATAATATCCGGTGCCTAGTTACTCTTTTGGATCAGTATAATTCATTCGAAATCAGTCCTGAACAAAATGGTCTTATAAATATCTATATTGTTAAGTTGCCGAGACAAGTGTAGTACAATGTTTACTTTCAGTAAAACATAATTGAGAACAAGCGATAAGCCAATTTGTAGGCGAGTGCTTAATTTTGAGGAAAAAAAAAGCGTAGTTGAACCAATAAAAAAGACCGAGTTTCTTAATCTTAATTACACACCTAAATCGAAGCAAGACAGCAAAACTAATAAAACACTAGACGACTAGAAATAAATTGTTTAAATGCAGAAGTTAGTTATGTTAGCAGGCCTGCGTGGATTTGATTTGCCTAGCTTAACATCCCATGAATTATTAGGATATCCTAAATATATTTTTAACAAAAGTGGTTTTTATTATAAAAGTCAGAAATAAAGTTTGATGAACGAAATAGAAACCAACCATTCTTGTAAACCAGATTTAAAACAACAAGGCTTGTATTGATGGAATGACACTTGTTTACTCCATTCAGTTAAAAAAAGTTATAAACTTTTGGGCAATTTGCTGAAGCGTTTTTCAAACAGGCGACATCTTTTCTTTCTATATTAAGAGTAGATGTAGTGCTCGATAGATATGATGGCATATCCATTAAATTTGTTGGAAATGAATTGCGGTTCAAGGGAAAAGATTAAAGTAATGTCATTATGTCGGGGTCTTTTACAAATATGCCAAATAATTGTAAAAACGGTTTCGCAAATATCTAAAATAAGCTAAGCCTTGTTCAATATTGATGCAACTCTGTTGAAACAAATATTCAGATTGAAAATGATAAAGAACTGTATATTTGCGGTTGGTTTTACGACCCTATGAAGTGTTATAAACTACAGAACTCTGTTTTTGACGAAGTTTTCGATTTAAAATCAAATCATCTAGAAGGAGATTCTAGACTTAGGTTTACTTCTATATATTTCATGCATCTCGATATCTGAATCAATCAGTGTGCAAATTCTAGATACTGACGTGTTTGTACTTTGAGTTCATTTTTGAATAAAGCTTCACGAGGCTTACAACTGAAATGTTTTATGGTTTAATTAAGGTCCAGCGAAAAAAAAGTTGGATGTTAGAAAGCCATCTGGCTGCACAATCACTTGGAGAAAACGTTAGTATCAACTTGCTGGCATTACATGCCCTGACCGTTTGTGATACAACTAGTCACCTAAGTTAAAAAAAAAAGCTTTGACTCTTCCTCATTTGCCCTTTATCCTATCAACACTTTCTTTGCTAGTAAACGGAAATATCATTACTCCAGAACAGTTTAATCAGCTAGAAAAAGTATGTTTATATCTCATAAGCAAACAAAGCATTCTCAAGTGACTGCTTTAGCGTGAACTTATCACGAATTATCTGCACTTCTGATGCATTATATTTGCATTGTCTGACAGCTTTTATGCAAACTTATATTTGGAAAAATGTATACCTACCTTAATTAGAAACTCTTAAATTTTGAAGAGTTTGGATATGAGCATAAATAAAATGATATCTTGTATCCCACGCTCATGGCCAAAGAACCAGTTCAAGATGACATTAAACCATGTGAATGTAAAACTACATGTATTACCAAATCGTGCTGTTGTAGAAAATTTTAAACACTGTGTATAAGTTTATGTAAATGTTGAGAGGAAAACTGTAAAAACTTTGAGGCCGGATGGATCAACTTAGATTTTTTCCCCCAATTAATACTTTCAGAACTGTACAGATAATTGTTTTATTACTTAAACATTATTTATATTATGATGTTAGCCATAGAAGTACATTTTTGTAAGACATGTGAGCATTTATTTCTACTAAAACACTTGAACAAATTTCGTTCTTAAGTCATGGCTCTAGCGCCATATTGTGTGTACTGTAGAGATTTATTCGACCAAAAAATCGCCTGGCAACATGCATTTTCTTAAAGCAAATGGCCTTCTTAACACATCCCAAAAAACAGAATGCGTCCCTCATATTTTGCAAACGAAACCGCTCCCGGTCTAAGAATGAAAAAAACACTGCCATGAGATATAATTAATAAGCCTATTTGACAATTTACCATTATATAGGCATACCACACTAACCATATCAGGAGCAAGATATTTAAAAAGTAATCAATTTCAATAGAGTCCTCCAAATTTTAGAAAACCTCAGTGAATTCATAGCACTCTCTTAATGCATCAAAATCGTTACCTGTCTAACTAACACCACTGATTGAAACTCTTCACACAAAATTGTAACTCTAATTTAATGATTGTCAGAACCTTAGTAATACAATATGCTGATAACAATAATTTCTCAAAACAAAATTAAAAGTATTAAGTATAAGTATAAACATCCAAATTTTAGAAAATTAGAAGTGCTGTATGTAAACACGATTGAATATGATATAAAACTAACGGGTTAAAGCTAGTCGCCCTCTAAGGAGCGCCGCGTGGAACCGCGTGGAATCGCGCCGAACCGCTTTCCTTCGGGGGTCCGCCTGTATAACGCGCCTCGCCGAACCACTGTACTTAGGATGAGAAAGGTCATATGGGTTGGAGGATTTTTTAAATAATAATAGCAACTCTTCTTCATTCATTCTGAGAATCTAATAAACTGTAATAGATTTTACATTAAGTACTGAGGAAGGGGAGATCGAGGTTCTAATCTCGGTCGGGTGAACTGGGGGTGGTTTTTCCTAAATGGTTTTCCACTCTCCCTCCACGCAAATGCGGGTTCACTTCCTCTAAATTCAACCCTTCCCATTCCTAACCCATTAGCATAATTAGTACTTAAGCGTATAACCCGAATGGGTAGTAAGACGCGGTGCTAAATATTATTATTATTATTACATTAAGTACAGTGTAGATTACCTTAAGCTCATCTTAAATGGACAAATTAGTTTGTACATAACAGTACTTTGTTTGAGAAGTGGTGCTTATTTTTTGCTAAGGTAAGTTTTTTGAAGTTGAGAGATTTAATTTATCCAAAATGCCTTTGTAAATATTTACCTTCTTTAGCACTTTACTCCTCTAGTTTTAATTAATTAAATTTACAAGGAAAAACACAATGAAAACATGCTGTTAGACTTCGATGGTAACTATATTAAATTCTACTTCAATCTAATGTGCATTTTATTTAACAAAACAACGGTAAGAATATAATACAAAACGCTCATAAACCACAACACAAATTATAAACCGATGCTCCCGAATGGTGTCGGAATGACACGAGAGCGTATTCCCTCCGCAGTTCCTTCCCCTACCCCCACCCACACAGGCGCGCCACGACGTGCCGAAAGAAAATAGTTCTTCTATAGAAACTTCGAGGCTTCCGGCACGGAAATTCCGGTGCGGCGCGCTCCACTGTAGTGGACGTTATACCATTTGATTTCATAGGAAGCAGACAAAGGAAATTTCTTATCAGAGGTGCGGTTCGGCGTGGCGCGGTTCGGTGTAGCACGCCTTAGTGAATGACCAGCTTTATAAAACTCTAAATAAACATAAATGAATTGTATGCTTAAAGATATATAATTTTACTAAAATTATCCTCGGTGTTTATTGAGTCGATCTAACCATAGGTAACTATTGAAATTATATATAAAGTGGTCTAAAATATCTTAACTAGACTAATCTTTCTACCTGGCTTCTACGAACATGTGAAAATATTAACTACAACTCAGTAATGTTTTTATGGCTTATAGTAAAAACTACAGCCTGTCCCTAAACTTGTTGAATGAAAATTTAACCAAACTACGCCAAACGTGCCAAATACTACCTGTTAAAACTATAACAGTACATATATATAGCCCGAATGGGTAGTAAAAAGCGTGCTAAATATAATAATGATAAAAAATAGCCCAACCCCTTAGCTTAGTCGGTAGCATGTCTGTCTACTTATACAAGAGTTTCGGGTTCGATTCCTGATATGGTCAAAAACTGTATCATAGACAAAATGTGGGTTTCCCCTTTAACAGTGTTGAATTAGTCGACCTCAGTGGTCTTTATGTAAAGTGATCACCTCAGAACCCGATGTTCGTGGGTTCAAACCCAACCAGGGTCAACGGATTTTTCTTTGGAGTTTATAGTAAGGCGCAGTGCTAAATAAATCAGTTAATTTATCGTTTATATAAAAATCCATAGCACAACTTCCTTTGGGGGGAAAGTAATGCCGTCGGTCCCCCATGTACACTGTGGCATGTAAAATAACCCTGGAAGGTATGCGAAAATTTCTAGCCCAGCAAATTTGATAGGCCCTTTCGCGCCGACTCAAAGAAATTCTCGTGTTCTAATATAACCAGTTGGTTCATAAAGTGTACGTTAAATACCTCAAATAAATAAATTATAGACAGAGCCCTGCTTTTATGGTGAATAAAAAAGCCCAATTTCGTTTTTAAGTTTCCCAAAAGCGGTGAATAAGCGGTGAATTACAAAAATCCTATTTTTGCGACGAAATTATCGAATTAAGACAAAAGCGTTAAAAAAGTGGTTTTTACCAAACTTTCGTGATTAAGGTGACTTTGTTGGGTTAAAACTATACTTCCAGGACAATGTTTGAAACAGGTAAACTAAACATATTGAAGTGAAAATCAAAAATTACATTTTGTTTGAACAAAACGGTAAAAAAAGCTAGTCTGATAAAAAAGTGCTGTAAACTTATTAAAAAAGTAAGATTTAGCGGCAGCTGGTCCGGGAAAAGTATGTACAAGTCACAAAGACAAAATATTACACAAAAATCATCTTGTTACTTCACAAAAATTGTGACTATATTTTAAAATCTCAATTTAGGCTAGAAAAATACAAAATAACTACTCAACATCACCAAACTGCAACATACCGAATGCCGAAAATCGCGATTATCGTGGACATCGTTTAAAATCGCGAATATCGCGCTAAAACGCCGATTTCACGAATTATCGCGACAATTCTGAGCATATATTTGCAATCAGGGTAACCTGAAATGTGAACATCTGAAAGAAAAAATGCCATATCTAACATTCGCGAACTATCGCGATCTCCACAAACGCAGGGCTCTGGTTATAGAGAATCTATAGGAAGTATACTTGCATTTTCGAGGTGAAAATTCTTTAGGAAAACCACCATCAGTACACTGAGCCTGATTTTGAGCCCCTAACTTCCTATCAAGGGCAAACTAGACCAGATGAGGCGTGTCAGCCGATACTCATATGTCTTATATACAATTAAAAATTGATATCAAACAAACAAACGCTACAATATATATTTTTATAAAGAGAAATATGAATTTATCAACAGCCACTGAGCTACAAACTACTTTGGTGGCCACATGGTCTAAATTCTAAAGCGACACTTTTTATGATATACTAAGACTGCCGATGACAGGGAGATCAGGATTCGAATACCAGTCGGGTGTCTGAGTATTGGTTTTGTTTTCAAAATTGTTTTCAACTCTTCCTTCCCGCTAATGCGGGTATACTTCATCTAAAGTCAACCTTACTCACCCCTGGATCATTAGCGTGGTTAGTGCATTTGTGTATAACCTGAACGGGTAGTAATATGCGTGCTAAAAAAACCAATTGAGCCGCAAGAACATATTTTGAACTGCTGTCATCGCCGTGACATAGATTCAAATGCAACCTGTAATACAGTAGTGAAGCTAGTTTAGACGAGTGTTAAGGAACCACACACCATGTAAATTAAGCATTTAAGTAATGTCCTGCAAAATATTTAAATTATATATTGTTTTTACTATCCCTAAGATATTCCAAATAACAGGGTCAAACACATAACAAATGCATAAATGCATTTACATATTTGAATAGTAATAATATTAATAATAGGGATAAATAAACAATGATTAATATAATGTTTGGATATTTTTGGCCATTATATATAAAATTAATTTTGACAATTTAAATAAATAGTTTTTTGTCAAAGAAATTAACCAAAATGTGCATAGGCCCACATCTTAGGAATGCTAACAAAAGTCCTTCTAAACCCGTTTCAGTGGCCAGTCGGGTCTACTGAGGGTGGTTTTTCTTAAATGGTTTCCCATTCTCCTTCCAAGCAAATTCGGATAGTTTACCTCTGAAATGCTTCTTCGCTTGTCCCACCACATTAGTGTAATAATTATCATAAGTGTGCATAACTTGAACAGGTGGTAAGACGTGGCGATAAGAATAAATAAATAAAATAATACATATTCCTTTTACAATTATTATATAATATAAATTTGTCTATAATGTTAAATGTCTAAAATCAATTACTATATGTACATTATATGTATATTCGTATTCATATTTTACCTAAGATTATTGCATTAATTATATATATATATATATTATATATATATATTATATATATATATTATATATATATAATATATATATATATATATAATATAATATATATATATAATATATATATATAATATAATATATATATATATAATATAATATATATATATATAATATATATATAATATAATATATATATATAATATATATATAATATAATATATATATATAATATATATATAATATATATAATATAATATATATATATAATATATATATATAATAATATAGTAAAATAATACTGTCGATAGTTTTGTTTTGCATGGCCCGTGCTATGGATATGACCGTTAAATTACCATCCCTTAGTGCATTGCTCTATTCCTTCTAATGAATTTGTTAGCTCATATCTCAGTTGGTTCTAACATGCTGTGAGAGCAGATGGGGTGCGAGTGATATGGAGCTCCTGAAATGCAATCCCAGGAGCCCATAAGCCCTAGTTCATGTTGAAACATTAAAAAACAACATTAAACACCAATGCAGTCTGTGTCTGAAATACAAGGGAATATTTGTTTAACCTATTCTTGTCTCCGAAAAAAGTAATGCTAGTAAACATATTTACGAAAAAAAATCGTTACTTATTAATGATAATGTATAATAGTTATTTACTTTAAAAATAAAACCTCCATGGTGTCATCCCGCAAGTGAGCTATACTGACCAAGCGGCCACCACATGTTAGCGAAGATAGTGCCAAAATTTGCATATAGAGGATGTAATCTGGTGAACTCAGTGAAACCTCCTGCCGTTAATCTGAATTTTACAGAATGGAGCCGCTATTTCTTTATACAAGTATCTCCTAAAAAATTGTCCTCGCTAAGGTGAAGTTGACCACTTTCCAGGCTCACTGTTTCAAAGAAAAATCTTTAAGCACCGGGATTGAACCCGGGACTTCTTGTCCTGTAGCCAGGAACTCCGACTTCTAGACCACAAAGGTGGTCTAGCAATAAATTTGCTAAATTGTTCTAAAATTTGATTCCAGCTTGTTAATCGCACCAAGAATATTTTCGGACATCCTGGACAATCCTGGATTGTCTCTATCTATCTTTAATGCCTCTATAACTCGGTAGAGGTAGCTACTCTCGAGTAACAGCCACAATGACATGAGCTGGTAGTTGGGGTGCTCATGGAACAAGATCAGAGGAAGCCCACTGAACCTCACCGGAAAGTTTATCGGTTGAATTGCCTGTCTGTTCACATATAAAGGGATCAGGGAAAAAAACCACGATAACCCTAATTTTATGAAAACATATGTTAGGAAGGATTTGTGGTAGCTTACCTCTTGAATTTAAAGTTGATTTTATAGTCAGTCAAGACCTAGAGGATGGTTAATATCGACGAATATTTTATTTATTATTTATATATAGATTTACAGATTTTATAGACGTTTAAATAGTGAAAATATACCATCTAAATCTGTAAGGGTTATCATGTTTTTGCCCTGGCCCCCTCATATTTGAAAAATATAAAATATAAATAAAAATATAATCTTGAAAGAACTAGCGGAAGGCAGCACCTGATGACTTTGATTTTAAAGAGTTCAGTTGTATATCAGATACCTTAGCTTAGTCGGTAGCGTGTCTGCCTACTGAGCTATGGGTCATGGGTTCGATTCCTGGCATGGCCGAACAAATTTTCATTGGTACAATGTGGGTTTGACCTTTCACATTGATACATTAACGGCCGGGGACTAAATGCTGTGCCTGTCCTAGTTTTAAGTTATAATGTAAGGCATATGAAGCTATGACAGGCCTTATCAGCCAGTATCGGAAAATATATAACGTGATTAAAAAACTGACCGAGACCATAGGCTGGAACAGTAGTGGATGTAAAAAAAAAAGTTCAGTTATATCTATCTACACTACTTACCAACAATATTATATTATGTTTTGTTAGTGCTCCTAAAGCAGAATCGGACTATTTTTTAGGATTACAAATTTATCTTTGTAAAAGCACTATACAATCGTTAAGTACCAAAAAATATATATTATTTAATTTATATTTTTGATATAATATTTAGTATTCCATACTTACTTCATTCCAAAAAGCTTTAAATAATTTAGTCAATATTAAATTATCAAAACCAATGATAGTAAGTTTGTGGTTAATTAATTCTGTTTATATAATTATTTGTGGGATTTTTATATTTTATCCTAAACGTAAACATTTGATAAAGAAGCGCCCGAAAAACCGCAAAGATATAATTATCTAAGGCGATAATTTTTCACATTTAATTTTTGGTTTGTTTGGAAGGTATATTATCTAAATTGGAGAAATGATGGATTAAACGTCAAGATCGTCTAGTTTGATTTAATGGTGACAGGGAGGTTTGAGTTCAAATCTTGGCTGGGTGTACCAAGGATAGTTTTCCATAAATAGCTTCTACTATCTCACCACACAAATACGGGTGCATTTTCTATAAATTATACCTTAATATTATATCTCATTAGTGTAATTATAATGTGTATAGTCGGACCGTAGAAAGATGGTGGAGGAGGAGGGCAAGGCTTATTATCCTTTTTCCGACTTCCATACGCTTATTTCTGACCCTATATTTATTTTGGTAGTCATTTATTATATATATAAGTATATACAGGATGAGTCGCTATTGGTCTCAAACCTACCAGGAGGTGATTCCTTATGAAAAAATAAGTAGGAATTGTATGGACGACTTTTTCCCAAAAGTGATTACGAAGGGAGTTGTGAGCCACTGAAAATCGCGTCTTAAAATATTTGTACGGAAAAATATCAGAAACAACTTGAGCTAAAACAACAAATCCCTAGATAATGTTTTGTAGAGCTACGATGTTAAAAATCTGAAAACTGGGTTTGGTATTTTCACCCCCTCTCATTGATTAAATGGGGTTTTTTCCACCCTCGCTTCATCTTGCAACACTGCACAACTGACTGCCTAACTCCAAGGCACTAACAACATGTAATGAAAGTATACATGTGGTTTTCTCGGAAACGGTGAACCCGAGAGAGTTCCGACAAGTCGACATTTTTTGTTAATCTATACATGCTGATTAATAATTCATCATTAAAAATCAATAACAGAATAGTGTTACAAAATACAATTTGATATACATTTGATGCGCCCTACAAGTATGAAGAACGGGTTAAACGGCTATAGTTAAGTATAGAGGATGATTCTTGACAGCTCAATTCTCTTCTAAGTCATTTAACTAAGTCCCTTCAATGGTGCTATCACATGAGCCAACACCGTTCCAAAGAACACGCTATCTTGGGTGATTCTCTTTCAATACCAACTTCAATTCTCTCGCTCCTCAGTGGTAGACTATTTTCATCTACCATCCTCTTCTAAAACACGATTTTCTAGCTATTTCTTCTTCTACTAAGGAGTTAACAAATTCATTGTCCAACAACCAAACTCATTCAACTCTCTATTCCTTTCAAACGTGACTAGATAAATGAGACTAAGAGGAGTAGGAAGGTTTCAAATAAAAGTATTACAAGTGTGGAATTTTAAACCTTCAGCACTCTTTTAAATTAAAAATTTGGCTAGGGATAGTGTGTAATGAGCGTGACTGGATAGAACTAGCTCAAGTACGGGATAGTGTGTAATGAGGGTGACTGGATAGAACTAGCTCAAGTACGGGATAGTGTGTAATGAGGGTGACTGGATAGAACTAGCTCAAGTACGGGATAGGGTGTAATGAGGGTGACTGGATAGAACTAGCTCAAGATAGGGATAGGGTGTAATGAGGGGGACTGGATAGAACTAGCTCAAGATAGGGATAGGGTGTAATGAGGGGGACTGGATAGAACTAGCTCAAGTACGGGATAGTGTGTAATGAGGGGGACTGGATAGAACTAGCTCAAGTACGGGATAGGGTGTAATGAGGGTGACTGGATAGAACTAGCTCAAG
>CABFWB010000268.1:156287-166375 GCA_902151455.1 Timema bartmani
CCCCCCCCCCCCCCTGAAATTATTGGCTGGCTACGGCCTTGCCCTGAGACGTAGCAAACATACCTAGATGCAGGGTAAATAGAGTGTATATTTACTTTAATAACCCTACCAAAAATAATTTAATTGCTTAATTTCACAATACTTCACATTTGATATGTTAAGCAACAATCTAAATTAATTAATAATTTTAATAATAACTTTTTTTCAGCCCAACACTTAAATTAAGTTTTTTGAAGTGATTTCCAGAAAAACTTTATCTAGCTATTAATTTAAAAACTCTGTCTTACTAATTAAAGAATTTCATTGTATGTTTAGTGACGTTCGAACCAGCAATCCCAAGGAGAAAGAAGCATCCAGAGCTAGCTTATAGAACCAATGAGTTTTTGGGCATGTCCGAAGTTGGAGGATCTGACGACTCCATTGATACAGGTGTCACCGTTGAAAGGGCTAGGGTAAGTGATAATTCACAGATGATATTCTTACATTGTAGTAGATCTCATTTCATGTTAAGGGTGTTGTCATTTTAATTTAGTATCATTATTTAGGGACTCGAGCACCGGGAGGAATGCTGGGGTGGGGGATAGGAGGGTATCTGGAGAACAACTTATTTTTATTTTGGAGGGCCTGAAACTATCTTAAGGCCTTCTCCTCCTTTTCCAATATTTCAAATTTACACCCGCCTCGGTAGCGTAGTTGGCTAACGCGCCAGTCGTGTTGAGCCAGACCACCGAGGACGGGGAGATCGAGGTTCGAATCTCGGTCGTGTGAACTGGGGGTGGTTTTTCCTAAATGGTTTTCTACTCTCCCTCCACGAAAATGCGGGTTCACTTTCTCTAAATTCAACCTTCCCAATTCCTAATCCATTAGTGTAATTAGTACTTAAGCGTATAACCCGAACGGGTACTAAGACGCGGTGCTTAAAAAAAATAATTCAAATTTACATTCAAAATATGAAGCATAATTTACTACAAATATTGAACCTAATTTTATTTTATTTTTTAGTGAAAGAATTGAATTTTTTGGTCTTTTATACTATATATAACATAATTTCCCACTTTTTTACAACTCAAAAAAATATATATTTGACTAACATCAATTATTTCGATTATTTCTGTATAACAATGCTGCTAAGGTAAGACCGTGGTAGGGAATTATCTGACAGTTACTAAACGCTACTAAAACTTCTTTCATATATTCATACGCCATGCAATGTGATCTGCAGAAGTCAGTTTTAAAAGAGAATATCAATGTTAATAGAACATTACCGATGATAAAGTTAAATTTGTTCCAATGTTGACAGCAAAATAATACGTTTGTAATTTATAAATCATATTCTTATAATTTATTTTATTGTGCTAAAGAAAGACATAAAAACAGGGCTACACACTTCAAATAGCTTCCAGACTCATACAAAGTCTAAAATGTTCCCAGAGTAGATGCCCCCCCATCCTCTCCTTCTAGAGCCACTATTCAATACAATTAATGAATCACACATACACTTTAATTGATATAATATGATTGTATTATTTGTATAGAAGTTACTATGTAAATTTATATAAGATATATCATCACAGTCTTAAAAACGGTATATAAGCTTTTTTTTACCCTGGATATAATGGTCATATTAGTTGCGGAACTATTTGTGATAACAGACATCTAATTTATCACACTTAAAAATATTTCAAACTAATGTGTCACGTGAAATATTAATTTTAGTTACTGATTGTTGTAATAAGCCACACATATATATCTTATTAAATTTGAGGAATGACATCTGAGCTCAAGAATCAAAAATGCAATATTTCATTCATCCTTATGGATTCAACTTTGAATAAGAGAATGTATAAATGGCCTTGGGGATGAGATAAGCATTTGATAGCTCGTCTCATCCCATGGATAACGCGTAACTTATATAGTTAATACAGCTCTAATCCACTTCAGTGGCCGCATGGTCTAGAGTTAGACTCTTGTGGTGGACTAGATTGCTGATGACGGGGAGATCAAGTCTGGAACCTTGGCCGGGTGTACTAAGGGGATTGTTCCTAAATAGATTTTCACTCTACCTCCATGCAAATATGGGTACACTTCCTATAAATATAACCTTCCCCATCCCTAAAACCATTAGCGTAATTAGTAAGAAGTGATGATAAAAAAAATACAGCTCTAACGACGCGTCGAATAGGGGTGTGATCTTCTGTAGTCTTTGTTAGGAAACTATGGGATTGAGACCAGTGAAATCATTTTACATACTTTTATAAATAAAATTTAAAAACCATTTCACTGATCCCAATTTCGCTGTTGTCGTGATAAGAATGCAGAAAACCGAACTTTGATGTGATTTCTGGCTCGAGCTTAATCGTGTATCTAATATCCTAATAAATCGTCAGTGAGACAAGCTTGAGTGGTTTGCGTTTTAGCATGCCAAGCAAAATGTCCGAGGTTTGAGTCCGATTTTAAGGTTTATTCTTTAACACATTTTAAAAATTAACAATCCACCTAACTTATTTGATACCTTCCTCAACCAATAGAAATATATTATTACCTTCCTATGTTTGAAGATCACCAGATTTAACATTAATGGAAACTCAGAATGGTCCATATTTAAATGATCTAGAAGGTCTACGTGTTTAAAAATAACACACACTGATAAGCAGAAACTATGTTTAGGGCCGTTTGCACAAACAATAGTAAGTGGCTTAATCAGAGATCAGATGTAAGTTGATCTCAAATCAGTGTCTAAAAACCTCATTTTCAGTTGCACTATAAAGTTTAAACAATTAAGACATGATTGTACAGTAGATAACACCTCTGGTCAAGCTAACCAGCCACTTACCTCCAATCAACTGTTGGATTATTCAAACATTTTGTTGATGGGAATCATATAACCTTTAAGTTTTAATAACTGAATTAACTTTTACATCCTTATTCAAGTGATTAATCAAAGTAAAGTGTGTGTTTTATATATAAATATTTTAAGTGTGACTTAATTTTAAAGATGCCATACTCAGATTTTTTTTTTAATTAAAAGAAAGTGTTGAGATCCAAAGCAGCTACAGTAAATAAACTTGCTTTTCTTTAATCATAAAAAATTACAATTTGAGTTAAGATTTACACTGATTTTATTTTATTGTGTATATTTATTAAAATAAAATGGTTTTAAGGAACCTGCTAAAAACTGCAATTGATTGAGAGTAATACATAAATATCCAACAGCCTGGAATACTAGACACATGAAGTTTATAGCTCTAAGCTACATCATGGCCAACCTTATGACGTATAAATTTAGGTCATTTCACAATAAAATTTTACAAAAAGAGTGTTTTTTTAGTGTTGCCATGTTTGTTTTACTTGATTATTTCATCAAATCTATGTTGAGGTGATCGGAGATTTTGATCCCTAATTAACTTTGTTGCAACCCAAACATTTATCTATCTAGGGTTAAGCTGATAGACAATCGTGCGATTGTAAATCAATTTGATATCTTTGCAACCGGCCCATAAATTTTGCATTTCTAACCATCAAATCATTGTGCCAATTCGGTTATAACAAGCTAACTTATCGTTTATTTTATTGGGTTTACATAGATTTGACACTTCACTATATTTGCCAATACCTTTGAAAAATTATAAATTACACAAAACTTCATGTTCACTTGGAAGATATGTGTATATCGCACTTGCTCACCGTAATGGTCGCTCGCTACTGATTTTCCTAACCATTTGATGAAAAGTGAAAGAAAGGCCAAATTGATATTATCTACACCCATTTAAATACATTATATGGAATTAAAATGTAATCTCAGTTAACCGTTAACTTAACGTCATCACAAATTAAGGCAAAAAAATTTTAATTTTAAATTATAGTTTAATCTGGAATTCTTACAATAATCATATTTTTTTAAAATAATATTTGTTTATATTATGCTTCTGTATTGAAAATACTAAAATACTAGTTCTAGATGACATTAAATAGGCAGCTGATTTACGACTCAGTGTTTATTTTCAAGTCTTATCAAAATACTGGTGTATCGTCCATAAGACCATCACTCACTAACAAGCTACAATGCATCTAAAATATTTATATTCATCTTATTTTATCTCTGTGTTTACATCCTCATCAAATACCCCTCCCCCCTTTTAAATATTTTAAATTGCATTAGAAAGAAATTTATAGAAAACATTTATTTGTGTTTTGTTTATAAAATTGATCCTGTTATCTTCGCTACCATTTTAGTCAGGCTCAATGATTGTCCATGTCATGTAAGTTGCACGATTGAGATTGGATGGATAAGCAATGAATGTAAGAGGATGAATTAACCATGGATGAGAATTAGATTAAGGATGTATCTAGGGCATGGATGTGGTATTAATGAACGATGGATGTTAAATGAAGGAATATTGGATAAAGGATGTATTAAAATAAACATGGACTGAATGAATAATATGTATGGATTTAACAACGATGATTGTAGAGTGACATTACATTAGATGGGGAAAAGGATGAACTTTGAACATGAAATTAATTAAGCTCTTAATGATTAATGTGGGACGAGTGAAGGACGAATAAACGTTGGATATAAATGGAAAAAAGATGGATGTGGAAGAAATAATGAATATAGGATGAATGAACAATGAAGGTATGGTGAGTGAACGATTCATGTTGAACGAATATTAACATTAGACATATGCTGGAGAACGTTGAATTTGGAATGTATCAATGATGAATGTACGATAAATTAAAAATTAATCAACAATGGATGTAGGATGAATGGTTTTAGGATGTGGGTTGGGCGAACGATGGATGTGGGAGATGGACGTTGGATGTGAAAAGGATAAACGTTAGTTTTGGAATGAACTATTTATAAATATGAGATTTATTAACGTTGAATGTAGTATGAATTAATATTGGAAGTGGGCTGGATGAACAGTGTATGTAGCAGGGATGAACGATGCAAGGGGATGGATGAACAATGTACGTAGCATGGATGAACGATGGATTTAGGGATGGATGAATGAATGATTATGCGAGGCCTCGTCTTATACATCTGATAGTGGTTTCTCCACGGACGAGGGCGAATACAGACAGACAGGTCCTAATATTGTTACCAAAGATGTTGCAGTACTCCTCTCATGGCCCTAGGGCTAAGGATTGAAGCAATAAAACTTCAGTGGGGTGTTTTTGTCTGTACCATAGAGAACAGCCGTTTCTGTTCTCAGCTATCCCAAACTATAATGCTGGCGTTATAGAAAGTATTGGCATTGAAGAGATATGTGCAATAAATCAGTATTGTATGTTCATAAATTACAGTTTACTCATAGAACATTCGATAAGCTAAATTTAAATATTTAAAAATGTGCAAAGACAGGAACTAGATTCCTGAGCATTTTTATTAACCTGTAACTACTCTACCAACCAAGCTATACCAGTATTTGTTTAGGTCTGAGAGCTAGTCCTCTAAATAACTCTCTCTGGACTCTATTAGTACAAAGAATAGGCCCCTACAGCCTAGGAATATTTCTCTAATGTATTATTTCAGCTTATCGGAGGTTTTCCAAATGAAATGCTCATCCAAGTTGTAGGTTATTCAAAGTAAAATCTCCCAAACGTCAGCGAAGAGTTCATCAGTGCACTCTAATAGCAGTGGTTTACACTCATGGCTTAAGATTCTTGGGAAAGCTATATTAAGGAACGTGTCTCAGAGTTGGACAAGTCTCTTGGTGCCTCAATTGATAGAGCATTAAACCAAAGGCTCAAATTCGTATTTAGGCACATTGTTTCAAATATACAATTAGATTACCAATGGCTAGATAACATTTGAAATATGCCTAAAGCTACCTCATACTATTCAGTGATAACATTTATTCCTCATGAAACACCCAACAGCTTAGAGTTCTTTTATCATAGCAATCGTCACTAAAACAGTTCGTCCCATCTAGGAGATCCAGTCACGCTAGAGTCCCCTCTGTGTGTGTTAATATGTTACATCCTTTATACGGTAAATATTGTGTATAGAAGTTGAGCCACGAGTCCATTCGAGTTGGTTCCAGCCCTGTTCTAGATGATTGTTGATTAGGATCATTTAGGACTCAGTCTCTAGTACGATTAACTGGGAAATTAGATACAATATTAGGCTAGAGTCATATAACGGATAGAAGTCCAGGTTTCTTTACTATCCTCCTTGATAACACAGAAATTGAGATAAGTTTTTTTCAGCTTAAAATAATTGTTTTTCGATATTTTGTATGCCAAAACGTTTTTTTTTTTTGCCTTAAGTGCTACTCAGAAAACTGCACCACGATGCGTCGTCTGGTTCAAGCCATATTACCTTTCTCAATGTAAGGTGTTTCCGGTGGACTAGGACGGGCTCTTAAAATGACGTACTTCCGGGAGAGAAATCGATGATACGTTCAAAAATATCCAGTGTGTCCTTAAAACTTGACCTCTATGAATGTTTATGGAGTGAAACTCGCAATTGGGGTATCAAATTAATTTGGCCATTTTAGTATGTACTAACATGCTATAGTGGCCGAAAGGTCTAAGGTGTCACTCTCGTGTTAGACTAGCAAGCTGAAAACGGGGGCATCAGGGTTCAAATCCCATTCGGGTCTACTGAGTGTGGTTTTTCCTAAAATGGTTACCCACGCTCCCTCCATGCAAATGCTAGTAGATTACCTCTAAAATGCTTCTTACCTCATCCCTACCATATTATAGTATTTAATTAGCATATATGCGTACAACCTGAACCGGTAGTAGACGCGGTGGGGGAGGGGGGGTAGATATATTATATGTACTACCTAGACCCTTATCGATGGGCAGGTGGACTAAGTGCTCTGCTTATCTAGTCTTGTTTGTCAGTGAAGGGGAGGAGGTCAGGGTCCAAATCTCAATAGGTTTGAGTTGAGGGTGGTTTCGACAAAATGTCTTCCCACGATCCCTCCACTCAATGATAGGTACATTTCCTATAAGTTTTTTTACTCTACTATCCTCATCCTTACAGTTACAGTAATTTTAGGGTTCGGCCAAACTGACAAGCGTGTGAGCGAGCGTGCAAGCGACTGGGTAGCAAAACTGGCGAGCGTGCGAGCGAGCGCGTAATTAGCAGATAGCTCTCGATAGTTGTTGACGAGGAGGCTACGAATCTTGACTCAGTGAACTGAGGGTGGTTTTTGACAAGTGATTTATTTTTGTGGTTTTCTCCTCCTCTCTCCACGCTAATGGTGATTCTTATTTGTAAAGGCCTACTTTGATAATATTGAAGTATTTTAACATATCAGTTTTACATATATATACATACATATAAGTATGGTTTATGATCTTAAAAATTAAATTAGGCCATTAGCGTTAGTAGTAAGTGTGCTAATTCTATCGATAGTAATAAAAATGTCAAAATGAGAAGTTTTCCTAGCGCCTGTAAACTAGACTGTACCGGGTCGAGCGCGCGCGCTTGAAAAATAAAACCAGTTCTATCTTTCAAGCGTGCGCGCTCAGTCGCTCGCTCAGTCTGGCCGCCCCCTAATGCGTGAATACCGCACAGGTATTAATGATATTGATGATGGCTGTGTGCGTTTTGCCAGGCACAAAACTTAGTGGATATGGTTTTATTTTATTTAATGAAGTATTGCTAAAATAAATAATACTTATTGATACATTTAATAAAATATATATTTTGTGTCCTACCTCAAACCTCTTAAAATAGATCATTTATTAATATTAGTCCTATTAAATTAATATTTATAATTTTATATTAATTATTTTATTAAATTTATTAACATAGCAGGTACATTTGGGTGTTGGGTTTCAAACTCAATGTTAAAATTGTATTTTATTGAAGGAACACAATTTTATCCTAGTGGTAGCTACGGTATTCACTACAGATTTTTTTGAATGGCTGGATATATTTGCTAATTTTAAAATTGTGAACAATTCTTTGGTAATTTAGAGTATGTGCAAGCACAAATTTAAGGAGGGCACAGGGGGTACGTGCCTCCTTAGGTAGAATAATTTCTTTAGACTAACGTAAGTGGAGGGCGAAGGCTGTGGCGGCGACCAATGAGGTTGTATACCGATTTCTGGAGTGGAAGTAAAAAGTAATTAACTAATTAATTGTGGGGGTGAAGCTGGGCTTGAATTGGTGAATGGGTGAATATACGAGTCGCAGGTTTAAGGGGAACTGTTTAGTGCGCTCAAAAAGTGGATTTTATTTTGCATCTTATTGCTAGGTTGTGGGAGAGTAGGGCTGTACAGTGGGCATTGGGCAAGGCAATTGGCAAGAAGGACGCGTGTTAAGGAAAAAATGCCTACCAGTGCACGCAAATGTTTCTACATTCAATAAATCTGTGCGGCCCCCGACCTTCTTTTACAATTTCTAAATTCGTGCTTGAGTGTGTGTAAGAGTGTAATGATTGAGACAGGTCAAAACTACCTAGAGAGAAGGCCTGCTCGCACTGCTGTGACGTCACAAGTCTGCGGCCATGCAGGTTCCTTGTGCTTCAACAATGAAACGTTGGTTTCGTCAATAAAATGTTATTTTCTGTATTTATTGTTGGGGACATTTTTTGTTAAATACTACCTGTTTAAGTATAATACATTATTTATTTAGCTAACAACTAAGCTGAACATAAATAATATGAAAACATACATTTCCTGGGCAATATATAGATAAATAAATTCAGTATCAAAACACATACCCGAATAAGAATACACACACAAAGAAAACATTTTTAGAATGCACTTGAAAATGTACTCAACATTTTAAAACATATTTCACACTAGTTACACAATCCAGATAAACTACAATATAAAACGCACAACACATTTGAATTTGATTATAATAAATCTTAATAAACCATTTTAAGCGTTAAACACATTGTAATGTGCTCTCAATCAACCGTAGTACCTGAATAATTAACGAATAAACTATAAAACAATGCTAGTTCGTATTCATCCGGAACTTCACACTATTAATTTAGCCGTTAAACTGACCGCTTGTGAGAGGAAAGAAAGGAATTCCTGTCGAGAGAGGTGGCCGCTTGTCCATGACGTCACGCTGTTCACAAACACTAGCGAGCAGGCCTTCTCTTCAGGTGGTGTTGGACAGGTCTAATAATCTCTGGCCTACAGGTGTGACGAATAGGTTTATCAATAGTAAAAATACACTTTATGGAAATTAAGTTAAATATGATTGTATTTAATGAATAAATATAGCCATAAAGAAATACAAGTAGAAGAACTTTAGTTCACTAAAGCAGATTGTCCAATTATTATAGTGAGCTTCATAAAATTATCCCCTAAATTCACTCAATTATTAATTATTTAGTGCTTACTAAAGTCTTTTTTTTTTGTACATCAATAAACTTTGGTATAATGGTAGAATCTAAAAAAATAAACTCTAGCTGTAACCAAGTAAGAATAGATAAATGTCTGAGAGCATGGGTTTGATTGTGAAACATAGCACTATACTGTATATACACATGATTTTATTTATTACGTATGCGTACACATTAATTCTTAATATTTCAAACATATTAAATCAAAATTGCTAAGTTATTAACTAATTGTGAACACTCACGTAGTGTTTCCAGCGTAGGAGTGTTGGTAACTGACAGCTATCAAAAGCTACCAGATCTACTATCATATATCCATTCGCCAAGCCATATGATCTGCAATACCATATGTTTAGTTGTTGTCACTTTTGGTAGTCAAAACCAAGGCCGTAGCCAGCCGATAATTTCAGGGGGGGTTTGGTGGTCCCATCCCCCAATTGACGGAGGCTATAAAAAATTCTAAATAAAAAACTGTTCTAGAAGCTATCTGAAGTGTTTTTTTATGGCAACACTACCCCCTAACTATCGGAGGCTAGGACAAATTCTAATTATTAAACAGATCTAGAAGCTCTCTTAAGTGCTTTTTTATTGGTACCATAACCCCATAAATGCCGGAGGCTATAGGAAAAATCTCTATATCTAAACAACTCTAGAAGCACTTTAAAGTGTTTTTATGGTAACATGACCCCCTAACTGCTGGAGGCTAGAAAAATTCTATATATTTAAACACCTCTAGATGCTTTCTAAACATTTTTTTTATAGTAG
>CABFWB010000268.1:176704-189647 GCA_902151455.1 Timema bartmani
TGGGGGGGGGGGGGACGTGGACTCTAGACAACACAGACCTAGAATGACCTGTATAGGGTTAGCCTCAATCATAATGGGGACCATAATTGTGATTTAGTATATTCATACACTTGATCAATAATATTTAAGGTTAATCTTTCATATGCAACCGTTTACATTTAGGACTAATACTAGGTATGATCAGGGGGGTCCAGCGGGTCCGGACCCTCCCCTGGCGAATATGAAGTAGCCAATAAATAAAATATTAACTATTTATAAATGTTTAATCACCTTAAAGCAGTGGTTGAAAATAACCCAATGTCTCAATATAATCTGTGTATATATAGCCTCATTAAGTAATTTGTTCTACTTATGAGTCTTATACGAGTAATAACTTCGATTGACTATTGACCTGTGACTTCTTTACTTTGGATCCCCCCTCCCCCCCAGAAGAATTTCTGTGTGCGCCCCTGCGTATGAATGTATTTCCCCTAGCAACAACATAGTATAAATAATCGAAGAAATTAAAAAGTAATATATTGCAATCCTTTTTACACAGTAATCAAAGCAGTTATTTAATCAAAATTATTATTATTATTATTATTAGCACCGCGTCTTACTAACCGTTCGGGTTATACGCACTTACGCTAATGTGCAATGTTAGGGTGACTGTGAGATGAAATGAAGGACCTACAGTTTAACGTGGAATCCGAACCACGGTAGAGGCCTGGCATTCCTCACATTCACAAGTTGTGATTAATACACATCTTGTCAGAGGTGAAGGAAGGGTTTGGCAATCAGATAAATCTGTGCCGGGACTGAGGATTGAACCCCGGACCCTCAGCACAGAAGTCTGACACCTTACCCCTAGACCACCAGGTCACCATAAAAATTATTATTAATTTGACATTTAACTCTAGTAACTTCCTATTTAGAGAGTACTTTTATTTGCTTCGTTGAATAGTATGATCTAATATATCAATCATTGCTGATTAACTTATTAAAGAAATCCATACCCAAAATTCCATTACTACGGGAATTTTCTCTGCTATTCGAAAGTTTAAATTCCACCTAATAGGATTCCTCCCACATCTTAAAACTACCTCTTGCTTTCATGAGATTCCGCAGTTTATGTCCTTACAAGCCCGATATTCCAAATCTCGATTTCTTAAGTTCATTAAGCCACCTGTTCTTATTCCACAAAATTGATATTTTCACCCCGCTATCAATAAAAAATCAGCACCTTTCTTTCTAGTACTTGCCCAACGCACGAGTCCATTTGAACCTTTTCCATCACCTACAGCTACAGAAGGAACCATCCTTATTGAGAACTGACATTCGTGGCTGAGCCAGCGCCCCTCATATTTAGGTATTATGTTGCTTATTACCCTATATTTCCTTATAAAATGACTTATTCCAACACAATTTAAACAAGTTTTTCTTAAGCGATCTTCTTTTAAATCCGACCTATCTTTGTTTTTTTGACCATTCCTAGCTAAGTGCCCTTTCTTATTGAAAATAAACACTTTTCCTATTTATTTAAAAAATTCTCTTATGGTTGCGCTTTTATATCGCCCTTGGTCTATGGTCTGCTTCCTATACATTAATGGTGGCTTCTATTCTCTCTTGTAATGTTTAGGTCTTGCCATGCGGTTCAATTTATTTATCTTTCTAGAAATCACATTTAAAAATGAATTAATTTTTCTGGTCAGCCTCAAGTTTCAAAACTTGGTTAGCTGCAACATCATCCCCTAACTAGTACGTGTTGATGTTCAATTTTTTAATACTTTTAGTCAATTGTTTTAAGATCTCCCCTGGGATAAATTTAAGCTTATTAAGCCTTTACCTCTTAGTCTGTTTCTTTTAAAATCTATTAACACTTTTTTTTTCAAATTCTCATAAGTATTAGCCTCAAAAAAACACAATCTTTTACACTAAGATCTAGAGCTTGTCCACTTAGAAGAGATTTTGTCACGACTAAGCGCTCATTTGACCAATCTGAAATAATTACTGCTTGTTACAATTAAAGAAATAGTAAAATAAATATTAGCATCATCTTCCTGTCGACCAATAAACAATAATATTTTCAGCATCAGCGGAAAATTCATAGTTTTTAAATTTTCAACCTGCTCTAAGGTCCTCATTTATTAATTTAGCTTCAGTCAACTGTCAATCCAAAAGGTCAATAGCGGTCAACTTACTGACCTTAAACATTAAATGAAGCTATTATGATTCAAACAAGGGTTTCTTATCTTACTTCTGGTGAATGTTACTTGGACTGAGCTGCTCTCCTGGACTTCTCGATGAACTGGTCTACTTACCGAAGATTGGATGGTCTGCTCATCAAACGACTGAATGGTCTACTCACCGAACACGTGGATAATCTGCTCACTGAACGACTGGATGGTATTCTCACCTAACTACTGTATGGTCTTCTCACCGAACGACTGGATGGTCTTCTCGCTGAACAACTAGTTGGTCTTCTCACCAAACGCATTTTACGACTCCCAATCGCGAGTAGCCATATGGCCAAGTCCTTAGTGATAGTTCCATTATTTTTCGACAACACTTCATCAAAGTCCAAATCCCACTTCTGACACCAATCTGTCACTGCCCAGTTCTTATTAGTGACATTTGCCAACCCTAACCCCAGGATGGGGATTGGTGGCTATCAAGTTCCTAAAAGTTTTCAAAGAAGGAAATGGGTGCTTTCAGGCCCAGATTAACACTTTTTGGGGCCCTGTGCCAAGTAGAGCTTAGGACCCTTAGAAGTTAATTCCCCAGTGAATGATTATAAACCTTACGTATACATACATCATACATGGATAATTTTATTTAGAAACAAACCTTTTTTGCAGACATTTAGTAATCATGTTGACTACCGTGAGTTTTGTTATTTGTTATTAGCATATTAATTATTAATACTATAGTAACTATTAAACTATACATTCTATTATATTCTGAGTGGATTATAGAACTGTAAATTAATAGCTAATAATATAATAATACTGGACATTATATAATCATAGACTATTTCAATGTGATTGCGTTTTACGTAGCCCACCATCTACAAATAGAATAGTAATAATGTTTAGTTTAGTAAGAATATTTTATTACTTAAAACTTTTTTTTTTTTGCGTTTTTCTCACGTCGCATTTAGTCAATTCTTCAATAATAATAATGTTATTATTTTAGCTCAGATATTATTGTCAATAGAAAATCAATGTTTATTTTTCTGTCAAAAGTCAACGGTACCGTCAGAAGATAAGTAATATTTCTGATTTGCCAAAAGCAAAGGTTGCGTTAATTTATAAGTACAGACTTTCAGACTCCACGTAATACTAGGCTGCCAGGGCCTTTCAATTAGGGAATTTCTAGATTAGTTTGGGATAAATTTTGCGAAAAAACATTAAAATATTGAAATATAATACTATCATAAAATGAATATGACAACAAATCAAAGTGATTTATTTGCCAGGAGGGTGGGGGCCCCTAACCTCTGGGGCCCCTGTGCATGACACACTTGGCACATGCCTTAATCCAGGCCTGGACGCTTTGGACTTGTATTACAATATGAGTATGAACTATAAAATAATATTTACAAGTTGTACAAGAATTAAGTATACAAACTAAGAGCAAATATTTGTCCCATCCTACAGCCCTTTCTCTGACCTTTTACGCACTTTAGTACCTACATAAGTGATAGCCCATAACCCTAAACACAATATTCACCAACATTGGAAACCCTTAAAAACAGCTCGAGGCTGTTCCCTGGTAACTTTCAATAAGTATATCAATAAGATTATAACAAGGCCATAACACAACTACATAACGACTAGCATCTAACAAGCCTGTAACAAGACTATAACAAGACTACATCTTGACTAGCCTCTAACAAGACTGTAACAAAACTATAATAATACTAAATACACGTGCTCGTTCCTAAAAACTGCACCCTTCTTTCACTACACAAGCGCATTCCAGCTTAAGGTTCATGGGCTATAAGTATGTGACAATTTCTAGCTCACTTCTGCAAAAATACACACATAGACACTTTCGCGTTCAACTACAACCATTTGATCTGTTGTCTCTACACTCTTAACTTATTTAATATGTATTTAATACTATCCTGGCCAGAGGTGTCCAATAATTAAAATCAATTTTTGCCCATTATACTACTATAAAGCCATATGTCTGACTCACTCACTCACTTACTGACATTAATGTTTACCCACTTCCAGATGAACTAGAGACTTTAAATTTGGCAAACTTATATCTTCTAGCCTGTAACAGACGAGAAAATTCCCAAAAGTTAAAAATTTTAATTTTTAACCCCAAAAAAAAATTCAAAATGGTGGAGCAACTTTAAAGTCGTTGCGGACCTTTCTTGGGAGGTCTCTTGTGGCTAAATGGTAAGACCTGTCAAAAAAGAATTGCACCAGCGCTACGAATTTGGGGAGATCCACAAGTTTGGTTCTATTACTTTTTGTCCTGTCTACATCGGTATACCTTAGATAGAGTTAGATTATTTGATTTTTGGTAAATTTTGCACATTTCCACACATTTTTAAATTTTCTGACAAACTTATGGGAAAACTAGAATCATAAAATTTGGCAGGCATATTGTCACATCCAATTGCCATAAGCGTGCCAAATTTTAAGATTCTAGTTACCATATAAGTATGGAGAAACTAAAATAATGTGTGAAAAATACAATACAATACCGGTAACTTTAAGTTGTTACGTTCAAAACAAGGCTGGAATTACATTAGTTGACATCCACTTGCAAAGAAAACTCACTGGAGGTTTGGGAGCGGAGCCCCCAACGAACAAAGCGAGTAAGATAATATAAAACCTTTAGATGTTCTTATGAGTTATGAATAGTAATATGATTATTCTAAAAGAGCCACATTATAAAATAAGAGCTTTAGATGGTATAAACCATATTAAAACTGTGTCAAATATATATAAAAAACCATGACTAATCTGGTGTTTATTAAAATTTGTTATTAAAATTAGCCCTTATGACATAATTAATATATTTATATTGATCACATTTTCTATAATACATTTATCATGGGTGGAAAACGTTCTACAACATGGTAAAATGTCATGTTTAGTCATCTAAATCACTTACTTACTCTATGGCATTAGGAACTCGGAAGGTCATCACAGCACTAAGTATGCCACCTATACCTATCTTGAGCCAGTCCTACCCAGTCCACCTCACTACAACCTATATCTTTCAGGTCCATTTTAATGTTATCCTCCCATCTGCGTCTAGATCTTTCGAATGGTCCCTTCCCACTGGATTTTCCAGTAAATACCCTGGACACTGTTCTAGATTCTTCCATTCACGCTGAATCTTTTGCCCACCGTATTCTGCGAGATTTGATTTTCCTAATAACGTCTTGTGATGAGTACAGAGTATGTTACTCATTATAATGTAACCTTCTCCCCTCCACAGTATTTTCACCCCTTTTTGACCAAATATCTTTCTAAGAACCATGTATTGGAACACCCTAAATTAGTTTTCGTTATGTAAGGTAAGAGACCACGAGTCAAACACAAAGAAAACAGCCTATTATACTTTTTTGTTTGTATGTTTTGAGTTTTACATTTCTTGACAACAGGCGAGATGTAAACAACTTACTGACAGAGTAATAGCATACATTTCCTGACTTTATTCTTTTTCCTAATTTCCAATTGACTATCGTTATTGCTAGGTGAAATTGTTCACAAATATTTAAACTCATTAGCAATGTCAAATTATATGTGGTTCGTAGTAATCTCTCAATTATCGTTTTTAATCTGTGATCTTATACTTAGTCTTTTAAGAGTTTACTTCTAAACATATCTCCTTAGGCCTACTATTCTCAATAAAATGTATGCTTTTATTGCAACAGTATCCTTAATGTTACCTAACAAACTAAATCACATTCATATTCTAATAGCTTTATTGTAATGTTTAATGTCAACCCTTTCCTACTCTCTTGCATTACCCTAATAGCATACTCCAAGGCTAGATTTAGAATTAATGAGGAAAGTGCATTTCCTTGTTTCAATCCATTATGTATTTTGAAAGTGTATGACAAGTGACTTCCAGTCTGTACCCTGCCACGCATACCAGTCAAACATACCTTAATTAGATTGACAAATTTAATGGGTATCCCAAACTTAACTAAAATTTCATATAATTTGTTTCCCTTAGCCGAATAGTAGGCCTTTTTAAAAGCCATTTATAATGAATGTACCGTCATGTTGTTTTCCTACTTTTTTTCTAATACTCTCCCAATATTAAAAATCAGATCCGTTGATGATCCATTTCGTCGAAACTCACACTGATTATCACCGTTTATTTCCTTTGCATATTGCGTCAATCTCAAAAATTATGTTAGATACAATTTTGTTGCATGTTGGTAGTCTCTATTTATTGAATTATGTTTTATCACTTTCCTCACAATGGGTATTGTTATGCTTTCCTTCCATTCTTGTGGTAGTACATCATGGTTTCATATGGAAAAATAGCATTTTATTAATGTCTATTACCAACATTTCACCAACACCCTTTATTAACTCTGCTGGAATTGAATCTATACCTGAAGCTTTATAAACTAATAAAGATGGAAGAAAGCATTGCTATACACTTAAACTTAAGTACATATGAAAGGCGAAGTTTGGGGAATAAATAATCATATTTACGAAGATCAGCCGTGACTGAGTCATATTATAATAAATAGAAAAATGAGACATGGACATGGGTTCGATTCCTGTGTCCAGGTGTAATTTTTCCAATTATTCGAATAAACTAAAAAATATAATTTAATTTAATGAGTTAAAATTTCATATAATTCACAAACTTAGGACTGTCCACAAATTCCATATGCATATAAGAGTGGGGGGAGGGTGTGTAAGAAGTGCTCTGTGTGAGCAAGCGTAAAAAAACATAAATTATATTTATCAATTGCTCAATTTGCTTTGTGAAATGTCATACATTTGCCATCCAGAGTTTCCGACAGGTTTTGCATCCAGTCTTATTTGTGGAAACTCTTTTTATGCGTTACATTAGGAGATTTAGTTGCTGGTATTATTCTTGAGTACATTTCCAAAGTGTAAATTGACTGTCTCACGTTTAAAAATATTCTCTCGGTATTAACTGTTATCAGTGGTATCACTGTGAATGGCACGCTTTGCCACAGATTTTTGTCAGTATTATTATTATTATTATTATTATTATTTTATAGTTTTAAAAGCATTATGGTGTTCTTGTTGCTGTGTGACGACATCTGTTGTTGGAGTCTGTTAACTTTGCTCAATCCTCCTTGAGTAACGCATACCAGGGCCCCTAGTTTAGAAACCTACGAGTAGCGCATCGCTAGTGGATTACTCAATACTCTCTTGTAATCTCACAAAGAGCAAGTTTTGAAACGTCTGAGCTGCGAAAACTAACGTCACATTAGCGACTAGAGGGAGGATTCAGCTCGCTGGTAAAATATCGTGCGAGACAGGACTTTTCCATCGAGTATAGCAACATAAAACAAGATGGACGTGCCTTACCGTATTCAGTTGCAGCTTTTTCCCAATGTGATTATATTGGAATAAAAGTGCCATTGTACAAAATATATAATTAAAAATTATATCATTATTTTGGATGCATAGTGCAGTCTTTCAGTAAATGATTTGTTTTTGTCAAAGCGAAACACGTTGACTTAATTTCAATAGTTATGTCTCTCTTCTTAGCTCAGTCAATAACATGTTTTCTAATATTATATAGGTCAAGGTTTCAATTCTCACCATTAAAGACTTTTTTTACAAAAATAATCTTATTGAAAAGTTAACTTTTCATTTCAGAAATTGTATTCATATAAGGTGGTTTATATTTTTAAATCTTTATAAAAGGAACCTCATCGGTAGTTGAGCCTATGTAAGTGCTAACTTCCCCAATATTATTAGCTAAAATAATTACCTAGCTGAATTAAAAGCTGTACATTAACTTAAAAATAATGTAAGCATATGATTATTTAAACAAAATAGTATTGGGTTTAATGACATAAATATATTATTATTTTAAAAAGGACTAAGTGAGCTAGTAATTATTAGAATAGTGAACACATTATAAACCTAACAAACATACAGAGTAATACGTTTAAAAATGCGAAATAAAACTAACACTTTAATAAAATTGCCAGGTATTTTTTGATAAGATACAATTTTAAAGTGTTCAAGGATTTATTTCATGATCTTAGAATCTGAATTTAATACTTCTATAATTTTCACTATTTTCAAAACAATCAACTTGGTCGCAAACAAATGGAAGATTTCAAATTAATAAATACATTCAAATCGTTTTTCACTGTGAACTATATAGCATTAAAGCGTTTTCCTTTGTTTACATTTTTTGTACAAGGGCGTGTTTCAATCCTATTACCTACATAAAATCTATGAAACGTCATCAATTTACCATTGTTACCAGAATGAGAACTCTGTCACTAGCGAGTAACCGGCATTCCGTAAAATAATAAAATGCAGTATGACATAAATATTTAAAAACTAGCACTGTTGTATATAAGTCTGTGTCTTGAGAGATCATGTCTTGTGACTTAGGTTGATAGCGAGGGAAGTCGTAAGACAAAATATTGCAAGACTCAGTCAGTTACAGTGCAGAGCTAGTTTTGAGATTTTTCTTTCGTAGAGAGAATTGGTATGTCGCGTAATGCTATTTACTTGCTAGCGACTGAGTTTTCAATCTGGAAATACTGGAAAATCGATGACATTTCAAAGATTTGAAGTAATAGGATTGAAACATGCCATTTTACCAAGTATGTAACAAAAGGAAACGCATATATCCTCTTAATTGAAACGTCCAAAACAATTTGGCTGTTTTGATTAGTTTTAAATATTTAATTGGTTTGTGACTAATTTGATTGTTTCAAAAATTGATAAAGTTATGGTTACTATAGTTTAGGGTATAGCGTGTTTGTTTTCAGAGTTAGATATCCCAAAATAACTCCTTGGGCACTTTAACATTTTATCAGAATAAAAAAATACTTGTAAACTCTATTATATAGGCTAAATATATTTTTACTTCTTATCTCGCAATATATTTTAAAAACTTAAATATGGTAGTTTATAAGGTTTCACTATCCTGATAATAATTAGCTCGCTTGGTTTTTTTAAAAATAAATCATAGTGTTGATTTTCTGAAACTCACTAATAATTTGTTTAAATAATCACATACTTACAACATTTTTAAGTTAATGTGCAACCTTTAATTTAGCTTATTAGTTATTTTAAATAAGACTATTAGTGTAGGCTACATAGACTCAATTAACAAGTAGATTTTTATTCATAGAGATTTAAAAATAAAAACTACATTATTTTAATCCAATTTATGAGTCAAAAAAGCTAATTTTTTCAATTAGATGAAATTAAAATATAATTGGCTTATATCAGCATTGAAGCCATGATCATTAAATATGTAGTAACTCATGCTACCAATTGAGCTAAGATAGCATTTAAATTATAATGTAAATTAAGTCAGCTTTCACATAAACAAACCGTGTTACTCTGATCGGTTTTATTGAAGGACTGCATTTTGCATATAAAAAATGATATATTTTAGTTTTTATTTTTATTTTGTAGAATGACGCTTCTCTTCCAACAAAATAATTCTTATAAAGCTACAACTGAAGAGGTAAAGGTGCCTCCATCTGGTTTTATGTTGCTCTACTAGATATACAAGTTCTGTCTCGCATGATGTTTTACTGGCGAGTCTTGCTAGTCGCTAGTGTGACGTTTGATCTCGCAGCTCAGACGTTTCAAAACTAGCAGGTCTTTGCGAGATTACGAGTGAATATCTAATAATCCACTAGCAACTCACTACTCGCAGGTTTCAAATCTAGGGACACTGGAGAGCCACGTGCTTCTTCCAATATTCTCCACCTGACTATGGGTAGAAATACTTGAAATAAAAATAGTATCTACATTCCGAGTAGCAGCGTAGACACACAAACCAGCCCTCACCCGTTAATTAATTACTGTGAAATGGGAAAACTGCGTTTAAACAATAATGAGTTTTTTCAAATATTCCGGGAATCGAACACGGTACCCTTAGGCTAAGTTTACACTGGATCCGTTCTTGGAAATATTGTTGTCTACCATATTTGGCCGATGGCGCATGACAGTACCATTGTGGTCACATTGCTTTCAGCAGTACAATGAAGAACAGTTTCACCGAGATCTTGTGTTTATTTCCAGAAAAGAACACTGCGTCGTCGTTCAAAATGGATATTCACTTTAATAGTATATATTTATTAGACACTCCTCTATTAAAAATATATATATTGTTTGAAAACCAAAATATGTGTGAAAAAACAAAATATAGATTTAGAGAAAAATATTCCATAAAGGTCTCCTTTCCGTTACTAATGATATCAAATTTTTAAAATCAACCATAGCGAGTCAATATAAACCGGTATTTAAAATATTGGATGTTTTAATAACAATATATTTAAGCTGATGAAGTAGATAACATTCAGAGGACTGGCGAATACAACCGGAAAAAACAAACTCACTCGATTTCGGTCAACGGTCGGTGAAATTCATCCGTGTACGGCAGTGTAGCCCGTCACAACTGTGACCGTTCACATTAGTTTTTTTTAGCGCCACGTTTTACTAACCATTCGGGTTATAAGCGTTTGTACTAACTACACTAATTGTTTTAGGTATAAGCCAAGTTATATTTAGAAGAAGAGTACCTGCATTAGCGTGAAGGGAGTGTGGAAAACAATTTTTTGTAAAAAACACCCTCATTACACCCGACCGAGATTTGAGCCTCGAGCCTTGAGCGAGTCGTTCACATTAGTTAATCGGGTTTTGTTTCTTTAACTTTTTCGGCCGTACACAGCAGAGAGAAAATACTGCCAAGTCCGGAGCCAGTGTAAGCATACCCTTAGCTTAGTAGGCAGTCACGCTACCGAATGAATGGCTTCGAACCTTTTGTCTCAGTGTTACAATAGGTACAAAGGCCATGGGTCGTGACGTTGTATCCAGCCTGTGAGCTGTAGGTTTAATACCACTGCCCTAGTGGAACTTAGCAAGGTAAGTTTGCCACCTTTCGGAGTAAATGGATTGTATGTACAGTACGTGTGCTTTATGCTGGGACACAAAAAGTTTAATCAAGAAAAAAAAAATCTTTCCAACTGAACTATATGGGCTAGATAAACATGAACAATGCGGGAGCACCGGGCAACTGGGAAAGTTTAAGAACAAAAACTACTAATCTAGGTTCCGATTTACATAAGCGCAAGATAAAAATAAAAACTTATTTTCCCTTACCAGTTGCTGATGGGAGGTTTAATATTGGCAACTTTCATATACATTTTTTTTTTAAGATTTTGGAAAGGGCCATTTCTTTACAAGATATGATTAATATTCTAATATTTTATCTTGATTATAAATAGCATGCATCTAGAAATTCATAAAGATTCATATTTATAATATAAAACCACATTTACATTTATATGTTAGGGGTAATGTGCAAAATCTGGATAGTGTTGAGATTAGCCGGGCGATGTTAACATTATCCAAGTGCAGTGGATAGTTTCAGAAATAAAAAGTAGTTTATCTTATTTTCCACCTCATCTCGACATTAGCCTGCCAGGCTTGGATAACGTTGAATACTATTTGTAAAACTAAGCAAGTTTCAATACGTTTTGTATTTTGGAACGCTATTTTGATCCGAGTTTCCAATATATTTTGTTCAATTTAAAACTATGTCTGTTTGATACACTAATCAATATCAGCATAATAAAGAGCTCTTTAAAATAAATGTGTTTTTATTGAAAAAAAATGAATGAAAATATGTTAAAGGTTGTCCAAAGTTAATACTATACAAATCTACTTTATTACACTACTAGCCCAATTCGGTGGCGGCATGGTCCAAGGCGGCGTCACTCTCGCATTAGACAAGACTGCTGATGACAGAAAGATTGGAGTTAGAATCCCGGTTGGGTGTACTGAGTGTTGTTTTTTTAAAATGTCTTTCCCCCCTCCACTCAAATACGTGTAGACTTCCTCTAAATTCAGCCTTCCTCATTCCTAACTCATTAGCGTAATTGGTACATATGTGTAAAACCTGAATAGGTAGTGAGACGCGGTGTTAAAAGAACTAAAATGGTTGTCATTTTTCACTTAATTGAAAAATATACCGGGATATAGACTTATATATAGGGTAGGGCGGAAACAATTAGACGATCTATGCTAAGGTTTGCCTGAAGTCCCGTAGAACTTACCTGAGTGACATTATCTTCAAAAAGTGTAATATGTAGTTTGCTTTTATTTAGCTAGTTAATTAAAGTGTTAATTTTCAAGTTACAAATCATCTGATTATTTCGGCCCCACCCTATACATATATTCATTTATTTAAGATATTTAACGTGCACGCTCTGAAACTACTGATCATATCAGCACAAAACTTATTAATTAACTTAAATCTAGAACAAACACAACATCCACCCCCCGGCAGTTAATTCATCACTGTGAAATGGGAAACCCAAAATTCACCAATGATACATTTTTCAATCGTGCTCGGCACCTTTAGCTCAGAAGACATACACGCTACCACCTGAACTAAAGTGTCAGACTATTATTTAGAAAAACACTTATATATATATATATATAATAGGCATATAAAATATATATATAGGCATATATTATATATATACAATTTGCTTGAAACATGAAGATGCCTATTATGTATATAAACTAGCGGACCCGACAGACGTTGTCCTGCCCGAAACGTTGGCTTTTCGTTTGGGTGGCATAATTGATTTCGATAATAAAACAAATACTATGTGATCATCACAATTACAAATTCACAATGAACTCCAATTAGTGAGTAACACAAATATTACAAATTCAGTGTTTGTCAAGACAACATACAAAATAAAACATCTTTTCATTTT